>VNJY01003097.1:0-26937 GCA_008042715.1 Drosophila bocki
TATAATTTATTAATTATTGAAATTTATTAATATAATTTATTAATTATTAAAATTGTTTAACTATAATTTATTAATTATTATTATTTATTATTAATTATTATAATGTATTAATATAATTTAATACTTATAATTTATTTATTAATTAACAATCATATTTTTTCTTATTTATCCCAATCAGAATTCAGCAAGCAGGTGAAGCAAAAGGTATCCAACACCACACTTCGTGTCCAGAATCTGGAGGAGGAGGTCACCTATACATTTACCGTGCGCGCCCAGACCACCGTGGACTATGGTCCTGGCATAAGTGAGAATGTGACCACGGGACCCCAGGACGGTTCTCCGGTGGCGCCGCGGGATCTCATCTTAACCAAGACGCTCTCCAGCGTCGAGATGCACTGGATCAATGGACCCTCGGGTCGGGGGCCCATTCTGGGCTACTTGATAGAGGCCAAGAAGCGAGGTAAGTTTTGGTTTACAAATTTATAACTTGGTTTTGGATTCGATATACTTACCTTGATGTCTCCGTATATCTTCTCTCTCTCTCTCTCTCTTTCTCCTATATATTATCTTCGATTACTCTTTGGTGGCTTGGTTCTATAAAATTACCAAAAAAACTTTTCCAAAAATCGTTAAAAAAAAACATTTAATTTTTGAAATGCTTGCGTAGAAAAAGGAGAGCCATCATTTGTTTGTAAGTATTGCCTGTACCGTAGAAAGTAGTGTGTAAGGATATATATTATAAAATATATATATTATATATTATTATAATAACTTAACTTAACTTTTCATAATTTTATAGCAAACTAAAACGAAACCATTTCATATTTTAACAGAATTTTATTAGAAAAACTAAAACTAAAACATACATAGTTAAGACCTTGTAGAATCCTTAACCCATTGAGAAATTGCTTAGCCCAACGATAATCCTGATCCTAGCCAAATCAGCTTCTACTTTTATTATTATCTTTATTATATTATATAAATATATATGGTTTATAGAGTCAGAAATGGCTTCTTCACTGTTTGCCACGCTTTTTACTAATATTATATTAATATAATAATATTATATAAATTTATATTATAATTTAAGTCAAAAGCTTATAAAACAGTGAAGCAGCCATTTCCGACCCTATAAACCATATATATTTTTGATCAGCATTAACAGGCGAATCGTTTAAGACATGTCCGGGCGAAATTTTTTTTTGAGCCATTTTTCCAAAATTTGATAAGGGGTTACATCATTAAAATTCTTGAAAATTGGCCAAAAATTGAATTTTTAAAAAACTAAAATGGAGTATGCAGATTTGTTAAACGTATTAAAACTAAGATAAAAACACTTTCCGAATGGAATTTAAGGCATTTTTGGCTGAGTTACAGCTTTTTTATGTTGTTGATTTTCCTAAAAATTATCAAACAACATTTTTATATTTTTTCTTAATTTTTTAACGATGTCTAAAATTGTCTGAAAATTAAAGAAAGATTATTTTTTATTGATTTTTAAATTAATTTGAAATTTATTTATTTTAAATATATGTATTTAAATTGATTTATTAACCTAATAAAAAATTAGCACTGAAAAGTGTTGCAAACTGAAATTACTTCATTTTTGTCTTAGTTAAGATCGATTTCCTATCGATTTCATAATTTAACTGCAAACTGCAAGGGTAAATTGGCTTCCTTTCTTGCTTAAAACAAACTTTGTGGTGATTTTAACTTGAAACTTGAAACAAAACACATTTTTTTGGTTTGTTTTTGTTTTTATTTAAGTATTTTTTTTTTTATAGAAAACAACCTAATTAAGCGACAAAACCCTAACTATATATATTCTTATTCCCCCTCAAAATCACAGACGACTCCCGTTGGACAAAAATCGAGCAGACAAAGAAGGGAATGATGCAGGACTTTACCGTCAGCTACCACATCCTGATGCCCTCCACGGCGTACACCTTCCGTGTGATTGCCTACAATCGCTATGGCATTTCGTTTCCTGTGTACTCCAAGGACTCCATTCTGACGCCCTCGAAGCTGCACCTGGAATATGGCTACCTGCAGCACAAGCCCTTCTATCGACAGACCTGGTTCATGGTCTCCCTGGCGGCCACCTCGATTGTGATCATTGTGATGGTCATTGCCGTTCTGTGTGTCAAAAGCAAGAGCTACAAGTACAAACGTAGGTCTTGGTCTCCTTATTTAAACAGGATTTTGTAACCAATTGAAATTGAATTCTCATTCAAAACAGAGGAGGCCCAAAAAACCCTAGAGGAATCCATGGCCATGTCGATTGATGAACGCCAGGAACTGGCCTTGGAACTGTATCGTTCGCGTCATGGCGTCGGCACTGGCACTCTGAACAGCGTTGGAACTCTGCGCAGCGGCACCTTGGGAACACTGGGCAGGAAGTCCACCAATCGACCGCCGCCGGGCGTCCAGCTGGGCAAGAGTCCGCCGCGTCCATCGCCAGCCTCGGTGGCGTATCACAGTGACGAGGAGAGCCTCAAGTGCTACGACGAGAATCCGGACGATAGCAGCGTCACCGAGAAGCCATCGGAGGTCAGCAGCTCGGAGGCATCGCAGGTGGGTTTCAAGGTGGGAAAAATGATGGTATACTTGATGGGGTTTTGTAAACAAAAAAACACAATCGAATCGAAACATTTCGAATGATATATGCCAGGTGCTGAGCACGAGACTGGGCAGAGTTGGAAATCTTCAGCAGGAATGTGTGCTTTTTATTGTTGATTTTTATTTGATTTTTATTTTGATTTGAGTTTGATTTTATTTTAACTTTGATTTGATTTTTACTTTGATTTTGATTTGATTTTTACTTTGATTTTACTTTGATTTTTACTTTGATTTTTACTTTGATTTTGATTTGATTTTTACTTTGATTTTGATTTGATTTTTACTTTGATTTTGATTTGATTTTTACTTTGATTTTGATTTGATTTTTACTTTGATTTTGATTTGATTTTTACTTTGATTTTTACTTTGATTTTGATTTGATTTTTACTTTGATTTTGATTTGATTATTACTTTGATTTTGATTTGATTTTTACTTTGATTTTTACTTTGATTTTAATTTTTATTAGATTTTGTTTTTAAATTTTGTTTACATTCAAATTTAACATAAATTTTGTTTCGATTTTGATTTGTTTTCGTTACAAATTTCAATTTGAATTGCAAAACCCCCTAAGTTACTTATTTTCATCTCATTTTTAATTAAGAAAATGCTGAATGCTGGTGCGATTTCATGGCCAGATTCGGGTTCAGTGCGCAAATATATTGGGAAGACAGCCACTAAATATCAAATATTATATATAAAACTATATATTCCCCAATATATTTGCCATGACAAGTGTGTTCTGGTATATGTGTGTGTGTTGCATTTACAAGACCGCTTTCCGCAAAACCCAAAAAACCATACTCATTTCCGCCCCCAAACTTTCAGCACTCGGAAAGCGAAAACGAGAGCGTGCGCAGCGATCCGCACTCGTTCGTTAATCACTATGCCAACGTGAACGACTCGCTGCGACAGTCGTGGAAGAAGACCAAGCCGGTGAGAAACTACTCCAGCTACACCGACTCGGAGCCGGAGGGCAGTGCAGTGATGAGCCTCAATGGTGGCCAGATTATCGTCAATAATATGGCCAGATCGAGGGCACCGCTGCCCGGCTTCTCCTCGTTCGTCTGACAATCAACCGAGTTCTAAGATCTAAGCACCAGTAGCAGCGGCACCGTCATCCGGGAGACCTTTGTCTAGGCCAAAGGACGAGATATAACATATATATATATATATGGGAAAAGGAGGACAAACCGGTGAGGAAGAAGGAGCTGGAGGTGGCTGCGGAGGAGGAGGAGGAGGATGAGTAAGGAATTCAGAAGCAAAAGGGACGACATATCAGCAAGGCCACAGCCCCTCCAGCTCTCCGACGATGCGCTGCTACACGGTTAAGTATACACATTACTATCTATATATATAGTATATATACTTGGGTTTAGTTTTAGTTACTAGTTACGAGAGATCTGAGATTTGCGAGCATTTAGTTTATAGTTTTTTTAGCCTGTTTTTTTTTTAACTGTGTGTGTTTTTTTCAGACTCTGCTCTCCTATATAATTTTTTAGTATTTATTTAGGGCCTGCCACGCCTCCAAAACAGTGGCATTTAATGGTAGAGGGCGGCAATTGTGAGCGAGAGAGATAGAGAGAGAGAGAGGAAGTCCTGTGATAAAGCAATAGCCGCCCAGCAGAGAAAGAGAGATGGAGTTCTTAAAACTGATTTCCAAAAGTGTTCATGGAGTGGCAGGCAGGCAGCAGGACTTTTGAGTGAATGTAAATGATCTTGAGCGTTTAGTCTGGCGCAATCTCATTATATTTAAACAACAACAAAAGGACGACTCGCATAAGTTTATTATTAATATTTTTTTTTTGAAAAGAAACCTAGTGAATCTAGAGGCAGAGAAGGATTAACGATAACGATTAACGAGACAGCAGCCGATGCAATCGGTGGGCTCAACGAGGAAAACCCAAGGGAAATATAGAGATCCAGGGAAATCGAAACAAAAGAAAGTATGCAAAAACGAGTAAAGAAAACACAAAAATCATATCTTGTAAGCAAAAAAGAGAGATAAATGTAATATTTTTTTTTATTAGTTTGGAAAAGACTAACTAAAGATGAGGAAAATGAGTTAGGGAGCTGACAAAGAGAGAGAAATGAGAGAAGGATACACATATTCAGATAGATTGATAGGCCATATTAATGCAATTTTCTTTACCACGTAAGCCACGAAAAACAAACGTAAGCAACTGTAACACACACAAAGCGAAAGGAAAAGCGAAAGGAGAGTTGGTTTTTGGAAGCGCATGCGCAGCGAACTCTAGGCACTAGGTACTATCAGTACGATCAGTACGATCTTGGTAGCAAGTAAGACCCATTTTTTTTATTGCGCGTTTTTTGGGGTACTCGTGGGCGCGTAACTCTTTGATCGTTCAATCCGCGTCGTAATTGTAACTGTAATGGTAATTGTAATGGTAACTGTAATTGTAATTGTACTTGTACTTGCATATATTTATGACTATATTTATATATCGATGTATTGTACATGTATATCTAAAACTTAAACGACTGATTATATATTTTCTCCCTCAATTAGTTGTATACTACCATATATATATACTACTTAACGCTCTTGTTTGTACGACTTATGCATTAACTATGTTTAGAAAAAAAAAAAACTTTGGCGCCCTCACAAAACAAGAAAAAACCCCGAAAAATCAGCGCGCAAAAATCGAAGGAGCTTTCCGCTTTTCCCTAAAAAAATTCCCAGAAAATCCAAACAAAGAAGAAAGCATGCTAATTTCTACTTCAAAGACTCGAAGCACAAGTTCATCCTAGTTAAGTAAATGTAATTGTAATTGTTGATTGATGATCGGATCGCATCGGATCGGCAGAGGCGGAGCTGGAGGAGCGAGAGCAGCTGGGATGGCGGAGCTCAAGCCGATGGCAGCGGAGAACGGAGGTCGAAACTTGGCTCGGGGCTAGTTGAAATCGTGCAGAAGGCGCAAAGTATTAGAATATTTATAAATACAATTTAAATGTGTAAATGTAATTGATGGAACATACGAATATGAATCAATAAAAGAACGTGAAATCAATGTGACAAATTTTCTTGATGGCTGCATTTATTTGGGGGCCTTGGGATTGTTTGTTGAAAATTCTTTTGAAAACAAAATCTACATTTTTAAAATTTTTTCCTGAATTTTTAACATTTTTTTCGGATTATTTACAATTTTTCTGGATTTTTTAATTTTTTTTCTAAATTTTTGAAGGTTTTCCTGAATTTTTACAATTTTTTCTGAATTTTTAACATTTTTTCAGATTTTTTAGAATTTTTTTAGATTTTTTTAAATTTTTTAAAATATTTTAACTGAAAAAGTAAATAAAATTGCCTACTTTTAGGCATTTTAAAATATAAGTTGGTCATTTTTGTGGCATCTTTTGCGCTGAATTTTTAAGTCTTTGATTAAAATATAAAGTAAGGCATACTTTTGGGCGGGGATGAATGAAACTCCACTTTTACAGTTTGACAAGCACTGGTCTAAGGGAGTTCCAAACTTTTACAGTTTGACAAGCACTGGACCAAGTGAGATTCGATTTTTACAGTTTTAGAGCCACTGGACAGAAACTCCACTTTTGACGCCCAAAAGGGAGTTTCTGACCAGTGCTTGTCAAACTGTAAAAATTGAATCTCACTTGGACCAGTGCTTGTCAAACTGTAAAAATTGAATCTCACTTGGACCAGTGCTTGTCAAACTGTAATCTGAACTTCCGCCTAAAAGATGCCACGTTTTTAATATAAATCCCCAAAAGTATGCTTTAATTTTTTTAATTTTGCCACTAACTGCCAGTGATGCTCATCTAGCTATTTTGCTATATAGCTCATAACTCAGTCAAAAACGCATGAAATTAAATTCGGAAAGCTGTTCTGAGTTGCCCTTTCTAAGCTTAACAAAACTGCATACTCAGTTTTGCTAAAATACTTACCTATAATTTATAAAAAATTTCAGCAAAAAATCAGAAAAACCCTCATAACTCGGCCAAAAACGCATGAAATTCAATTCGATAAGCTGTTCTAAGTTGCCTTTCCTATGCTTAACAGAACTGGCCGAGTTATGAGGGTTTTTTATAAGTTATAGGCATCTCACTAACTGCCAGTGATGCCCAGGTAGGTATATTGCAAAATTGATCTTACTTTCCATCCGTGATGCCCACCCAGCTATACAATAAATAAATAAATAAATACAGTATAATGGGAATACATTCCACCATATTTATTCAATTTTTATAAATAAAATTGTACAAAAATCGTTAAAAAATAGTAATATTATTGCTTATGTATAATTTATAATTTACTGTAAGGCTGTTTCTGCTCCGCCGCAGCCCTGCTCCGCCGCCGCCGCCGCTGCCCGGCCCCTGCTCCTGCAGCAGCCCTGCTCCGCCGCTGCCCTGCTCCTGCCGGCGCTGCCCTGCTCCTGCAGCAGCCCTGCTCCGCCGCCGCCGCCGCTGTCCTGCTCCTGCTCCTGCCGGCGCTGCCCTGCTCCTGCAGCAGCCCTGCTCCGCCGCTGCCCTGCTCCTGCCGGCGCTGCCCTGCTCCTGCAGCAGCCCTGCTACGCCGCCGCCGGCGCTGCCCTGCTCCTGCTCCTGCAGGAGCCCTGCTCCTCCGCCGCCGGCGCTGCCCTGCTCCTGCTCCTGCCGACGCTGCCCTGCTCCTGCAGCAGCCCTGCTCCGCCGCTGCCCTGCTCCTGCCGGCGCTGCCCTGCTCCTGCAGCAGCCCTGCTCCGCCGCCGCCGGCGCTGCCCTGCTCCTGCAGCAGCCCTGCTCCGCCGCCGCTGCCCTGCTCCTGCTCCTGCCGCCGCTGCCCTGCTCCTGCAGCAGCCCTGCTCCGCCGCCGCCGCAGTCCTGTGACTGGGACTGCTAATTTGATTGAAGCTCCTAGACGGGACTGTCGGAGGTCGTCTCCAGTGGTTCCGGCTCGGTTTTGCTGGCACCCTCGTCGTGCTGTCCCGGCTCCTGGTCCTGGTCCTGCTCCTCCTCGTCCTGATCCTCCTCACCATCGTTCTGCGTCTCGCCATCGGGGTCCGCTTCCTGTTCCTGGCTGTGCCTTTCGATGTGCCGTGCCGCCGGCTGTGACTCCGAAGATGGAGCTGTGATGGCGGCCAGCGGAGGCGCTGTGGCTGCTGCTGCTGGAGGAGAAGCGGCCGAGACGACACTGGGCACACTAATGGGACACATGCAGGGCACGAACTGGATGCGAGTGCCACTGGCGCCCTGCTCCGCCGCCGCTGCCGCTGCCGCCATCATGTTCTGCGGCGCCTGGTAATTGAAGTAGTCCGGATACGGATACTGCGGCCGGGCGTTGTACAGGTTGCTCACCCGCCGGCTGTAGGTGGGGTATTCTCCGTAGCGCAGCAGGCTGGAGCCCGCGGCTGGCGAGGATCCCTCGGAGAAGCCACTGCTGGCAGCTTGCTGCGGTGGAGGAGGAGGTGGCGGTGGTGTCGTAGTGCTCGTCGTCGTCGTCGACGTCGTGGTCGGTGCCGGCGTTGTGGTGGTTGTAGTCGTCGTCGTTGACGTTGTGGGCACAGGTGTGGTGGTGGTGGTGGTGGTACTGGTGCTTGGTTGGGCACTGCCCAATGCCGCCGCCACCGGAGGAGTCACTTCCGGCCGGGAGGCCGTGTCATGCCGCCGGGCAGCCGCATAGCTGGTCACCGCATAGGGATCGTACTGGGGACCAGGGAGCAGGGGCGTCTGGGCCGCTCCAAAGCCAATGAAGGGCAGGCTGAAGGGACCGCCGGGCGCCAAAGGCTGGTATGTGTAGGTGCGGAAGTAGGTCAGGGGGATCTGCTGCAGCACCTGGCCACCGCCGGGGGATTCCCTAGGGAAATAAAGGAAAATATTAATTAAATTAATTTAATTTGAGGATTTTTCCCACGGCCACTTACGTCGTTGTTTTGGGCCACCAGAAGGCATCGGCGTGCTCGGAGCTAGCCAGGATAGATGTGATCTGGTAGTGAATAGAAATAGGAGAAGATCAGCATGAGTTTGGGAGGAAATTAATGAATTATTAATTAATTAAATTGTATAGAGTTTTCCCTATTTAATAAAGTAGAGTTTAAAAAAAAATATAAACCATTTTTTAATAATTCCTTTAGCGATTAATAATAATCCAAATTATTAAATAAATCAGCATACTTCATTTAAGGTTTTTTCTAACTTCATTTTTGGCCTAATTTTTTAAAACATAAAATTTAAATAAAGGATAAAATTTTTGGGGATAATTCCTAATTTTCAAAATCTTTTTTTTTTTTTTTTTTTTTTTTTTTTTTTTTTTTTTTTTTTTTTTTTTTTGAAAAGTTTTATTGGTTTCTTTAGTCTTGGCTGCAACAAAAAACAATTCTACTAGTATCAAATAACAATTAACATGTAGTAGAGATAAAGGAACAATAACAATACAATTTAAATCAGTTTATTTGCCGGGTTGGCAGCTCCCGGATAGTGGTCCTCTTCAGTCGACGTCTTCCTCTCGTAGTAGGCAGCGCTCTGGCCAGCGGGTTGGGATGTCCAGTCAGCCTGACTCGGTGTCGGGCAGCAATGGTATTAATGGCGTCTCCCACAGCAGGGACGCGTAGCTCTCTTCTTATGTCGAGGTTTCGAATATACCACTCAGCGCCTGATATGCGCCTCAGGAACCGAGATTGGAACGCCTGTATTCTCTGTAGGTGGGTTCTGGCTGCAGTGCCATAAACCGCCACTCCATACTTCCATATTGGAGCAAGCAGGGACTGGTATAGGTGGGTCTTGTATGCCAGGCTCAACTTCGATTTCGGACCAGTAAGCCAGCTAATACGCCTGGCCGTGTTTTGGAGTTTGGCTCTAACCTGCTTGATGTGCGACGCATATGTCAGCTTCTTATCCAGCGTCAAACCCAGGTACGTGTGCTCCACAAGTTGTGGCAGGAGCTGACCGTGCAGAAAGACACCAGGGCAAGTGCCTCTCCGCAGGGTGAACATGACCACCGCACACTTATCAGTGTTGATGGCCACATTCCATCTACAAGCCCAGTTTTCATACTTCTTTAGAAGCAACTGGAGTTTGTCCGTCGCACTGTAGATGCAGCTTGACCTGGCCAGTATTGCGGTGTCATCCGCGTACGTGGCAGCACACGTGCTCGTTGAGCTTAGGTGCCTTGAATTCAGTTTGGAAAGCTGTTCTGAGTTAGTTTTTTAAAGGTTAATAAAACTGCGTACTTTCATAAAAATGTTTACCTATAATTTTTTATATTTTTTTTAAAGAAACATAATTTAAAAAATTGGGAAAAATCGAAATTTCAAACATCTATAACTCAGCCAAAAATGCCTTAAATTCAATTTGGAAAGCGTTTTTGTGTTAGTTTTTATATGTTTAATAAATCTGCATACTCCTTTTTTTAAAATTCAATTTTTGGCCAATTTTCGAGAATTTTAATGATGTAACCCCTTATAAAAAATTGAATAAATGGCTAAAAAAAAAATTTCCCCCAGACTTGTCTTAAAAGATTCGCCTGTTAATGCTGATCAAGAATATATATGGTTTATGGGGTCGGAAATTATTCCTTCACTGAAAAAAATTATAAATTCTCTTCAGGAAGACCGAAAATATTTCAGCTTAATTAATTTAGATTTTAAATGAGAAGAGTTTAAAAATATATCTAAACCTTTTTTAATATTCCTTTAACGATTAATAATAATCCAAATTATTATCATTATTATAAGCATTAATCAAAGCTTTAATAATAATATTGTTAGTCATTATTATTATAATTAATAATAATAAATAATCATTATTATAATAAAAGTTGTAATAGAATTTTTAAGAGGCTTTAATCCTTAATGAAGATCCTAATTTGCTTTTCTACCATTGTATTTTCTTTTTATTAATTAAAAAAAGGATACTAGAATATATTTATTATAAATAATAATAAATAATAATTTGTAATGCTTCTAAAGAATGTTAAATATTTTATTTGCTTAACAAATATATATATTCCACAAGAGTTGGCTTGTTTTTGGCTCTTTATAAATATTACTTTTTTAATTTTGTATTGTTTTTAATTATCAACACATCCTTTTAAATTATTATTATATTATTTATAAATTATAATCCTTTTAAATGTCCAGAATATAATCCGGTTTGCTTGCTTTTTACATCACTATTATTATTTTTATTTTAATTTTTTTTATCCTTTCGTTATCCTTTGGTTCAACTTTACACATACCACAAAATATAGCCACATTTTTGAAGCACTTTTCTTGGAAATTTCTTTCCCGTTTATCCTTCGGGACAAACAATAAAAAAAATATATTTAAAAAAAATAATTAAGAATTATTAGAAGCAAACGGCGACTTCTTCCTGCCTTCGAACCGTTCGCGATCGCTGTTGCCTTTGTTCTAAGCCCAAAAAGAGTCGTCTCCAAGCTTTTATAGCCGAAAAAATGAAGAGGAGAGGAGGCTTTGGGAGTGGGAATGAAGATGGGAAAGGGTCAGGGGAATGGGCAGGGGAGATGGGCAGGGAGATGGGCTTGGGGGATCGATTGTGTGGCCCAGCAGCGGGGACTGCCCCACAGCAACAGAAAAGCCGCCTTCATCTGGTTTTCCCGCAGATGAGCGGTTGGAAAACGCTTGTAAGAACAACGAGAAAATTAATTGCAGGCTGCGCAGAGCGAAAACTAAGCTGGGAAATCAATAATAATAATGAACGTGGAACGTGGAACGCCGCCGCATCATTGACAAAGTGATTGAATGAATGATGGAGCCAATGACGGGGCCCCGAGGAGGCGATGGACATGGTGGGTATGGAGTGTGAGGCATGGGGCATGGGGCATAAAAGGGCCGCACATCCATGCCTCTTTCGATTGGCCATAAAAATTTGTTGATGACTCTTCCCTGGCCCCTAGACTCCCGTGTTGTTTGTGTTGTTTTCCGCCTCGCTTTTTAACACTTTGAGATTTTGTTTTTCTTTCTGATTCTGATATTGGGATTTTGGTCTCTGGAATTTGGGTCAGTCGACGCCTCCAGCTCATCCTCTCGCCTCGTCACGGTTCGATTTGCACGCCGCTGAAGTTGAAGCTGAAGCTAATGTTGCTGCCCTGCTGCTGATGGGTTATGCAACTCAATAGAGTGCAGCGGAAAATTCTGGGCTCTATTATCCACTTTCCAATTTACGACTCCCCTTCAGAGAATGGCTATATTCTTTGGCCAGGAATTTATGGCTGCCCTTTATGTGTTTATTGCTTGTAAAACTGTTTTCCAAACTGGGCCCCATCACAATCTAAACTGTCTCATGACCAGAACCCGCCTTTCTTGTATCTATTGATTCGTACTGCCCTATGGAGAGGCGTTAATGATCATCGCCGGATCGCATTCAGACTTTTTTTAACTTATATTCTTACTTGCAGTTGTTGATTATTAATTTGTGGTTTATTAATGTTAAGCTTAAAGATAATATTCTATATTTAAAAAATCTGTAACTCTGCCAAAAATGCCTTGAATTCAAATCGGAAAGCGTTTTGGTGTTAGTTTTTAGAAGGGTTTAAAATCTGCATACTCCTTTTTTGTTTTTTAAAAATTCAATTTTTGGTCAATTTTCGAGAATTTTAATGATGTAACCCCTTATCAAATTTTGGAAAAATGGCTCCAAAAAAATGTTTGCCCGGACATGTCTTAAAAGATTCGCCTGTTAATGCTGATCAAGAATATATATGGTTTATAGGGTCGGAAATGACTCCTTCACTGAAAAAAAATTATAAATTCCCATCAAGAAGACCGAAAATATTTCAGCCTATTTTCTAGATTTTAGATTTTAAATGCAAATCGGATTAATCGGATTCCCCCTGAAATATTAGCATTGTAAAGGCTTTTAATCGATAATTATTAATATTAGTAGTAAATATTTAGTAAACAACTAAATAATATCAATAATTATTAATTTAAAGATTTTTAAGATTTAAATGCTTTCCCTAAAATGTGTCTCTGCAGTATTTTCCTCTTCCTTTCCCTCTCTTCCTAATTTTATAATTATATTTCCTACTTACTATCCCTGCAAGGACTCTCTTTCCTAACAAACCAACAACTTTATCCTCTCTTCTTATCCTTTCAATCTCTAGCTCTGCGTTTATCCCCACTCCTGTTGAGCTATCTCCTTGGCCTGAAGCCACTCTCCACGTACTTGGAGGTGTAGTACTTGGTCTGGTTGTCCGCTCCCCCGGATGCCCGGTGGTGGTGGAGTCCCTTGTAGCTAAAATTAGAGATCATGTCGTGAGTCACTGCGCTCCTGTTAGAGGGCTCAACCCACCGCGAATTGAGGATGAACCAGGTGTTGGCTCCCCTCTCCGAGGGTAATCCCCTCTCCGTTCGATCGCTCTTCTCCAGGAGCAGCTTCTTGGCCTGCGGCTGGAGGAGTTTCCCCAGAGTGTAGACGGGAAAGGCATAGTACTCCCGCTTGAGGGCATAACGGGAGCTCTGCCGGAGCAAGGGCGGTTGGTCAGTGGTGGTGATGGTGGAGCTGCTCCTGCTGGTCACCGGTCTCTCCAGGCTGTCGTCCAGGTAAACAATCTGAAAGGGACCACTGCTGGGAGTGGTGGAGATCTCCGCCTCCGGTTCCGGCGGTAGTTCCATCTCCGTTTCTGTTTCCTGCTCGGTGGTGACCCATGACTCCTCCTGATCCTGCTCCTCCTCCTCCTGATGCTCTCCCTCATCCATCAAGATTTCCTCATGACCTTGTTCCTGGTGGCTCGGCCTCTCCTCACTCGAGTAATGCCTGTGATTGTCACGATCCTGCTGCTGCTCGTGGGCGTGCCGCCTCAGCACCGTCTGCCACTGCATCACCTCCTGCGGCGAGTGGAAGGCCTCGTACTGCTTGGCCTTCTTCCGTTTCCGCTGCTGGCTCCTTGGCAGTTGGGTCTCATAAGGCTGCAGAGGCGGTAACGTGGGCGTGGCTTGAGTGGTGCTGGGTGCTTGGGTGGCCACTCCTCCGCTTGGCTTGGCGATGGCCTCGTGGGCATAGAAGGGTATCAGTGTGAGATTTAGCATCTCCTGCTGTCCTGGCAACCGGAAACGCTCCACAATGGGCTTCGGCCGGAACATGGGCGTCGAGGGGGGATAGAGTACCTGTCCCGGCACTGGCTCCTGCATCGGATATCGCCTTCTGCTCAGCATGGTGTTCAGGATGAGCTCACCTCGGGTGCCATTGTACACAAAGATGGGGTAGTTGTCATGCCCGGTTTTTAGGGAATTCTCGCCGGGAGCATTATCAAAGACGGGCAGGTGACGACCTCCTGTCCGGCGGTGTTGGCTGCCACTGCTGCTCCTGGCTTTGCTCCTGATCCTGTGGTGGTGGTTGGGTTGCACATACTGGTGGGGCAACTGCAGACGGTGGGGCATCATGAAGCGTCGCTGGGGCAGCGAGGGCATAAGCCTGCGAGCCACCGGTGGCGGCTCTGGTTCCTCATCTTCCTCCTCCTCGTGTCTCACTAGAAAGGTGATGGGTTTTGGTTCTTGATTTCCTCCTCCTCTGGTCAGCCTCCTCATCAAAGGTTGCCTGGTGGTGGTGGCATAGTCCTCCTCGGGCCTCTCCTGTCGCTGTCTTTTGGCCAGGCCATCCTCTAGTATCCACAGGGGACGATGATGCTCGCTTCCCTGTCCTGCGGTTAAGGTACTAACTAGGAGGAGGCAGCTAGCTGCTAAGAGCACCTCCATTTGCTTGGGTGAATGTCGGGTAAATGGTCATGGTAGTACTTTATGTTCTTGGCTTTATAGAGTAGGGTTTTATGTTGGTTCTTCATTTGACCATGTCTCAGATGTCGTAACACTTACTTTCGTTTTGGGCGAAAATCGCACAACTTGTTGTGGGTTTCTTGTGGGTTAAAAGGTGGCCAAGTTGAGCCGGTTTTGGTCTGGCAGTGGGTCACCTGGTGTAATGTAGGTCCAAAAGCAGAAATAACTACTTGTATTTTACCTTGGAAATATGTTTCAGGAAGAGTTTTTTTCTAGGTCTTTGGAAAGAAGGTAACTTGGATACACAAAAGTAGAGATCTTGACTTTGTGGGGACTTCAAGAAGTCTTTAAAAATATGTTTTTTATGAGAAGATCACTTGTGAGATCTTCTATAGAATTTGGAGAGCTGGAACTAGCTATTTTCATGCTTCAGCTGCTGGATTTTAGACCAAACTCCCTGATCTAGCTCCCTGCTCCAGCTCCATCTCCTGCTTAATCTCCCTGCTCCATCTCCTTCTCCTACTCCATTTCCTTTTCCTTCTCCTTTCTTCTCCTTCCCCTTCCCCTTCTCCGTTTTCCATTTTCCAGCGGTGGCAGCTCTTGGACAGCTGTCAAAACTGGCATTAATCAAAACACTTTTAACTGATTCCCTGTTTCCCTTCTGATTCCCTTTGTTGTGGCTGCTCCAAGCTGCCAAGTCCAGCTCCTCCTCCTCCTCTAAGAGCCTCGCTCCTCCTTCTCCGGTAAGAGCCTCGCTCCTCCTCGCCTTGGAAGTGAACATTTCGGTTAGCCTTTGAAGGGCAGACCCCCAGACCTTAACCTCCCCCCTTTTGAAGCCAACGCTCTGGTTTGTGTTTTGGGGCCAACTTGTTTTTGTTTCTCAGGGCCACAAGTGTGTGTGTGTTGTTTCTGGTGTTTTGGTTTGCAACAAGTGGAACACAAACTCTAGAGTGACCAAAAAAAAAAAAACGGGGTTAATAGCCTTTGACGGACACCAACGGACACGGACAAGCTGCAGGCGGTCGTGAGTTCTCACTTTGCAGCCAGCTTTGGGGGGAAAATGGAAAATGGAAAAATGATTGATTAGCCTGGTGTATCGCAGCTTTGATCGATCAATCGGCGCTCGCATGTGGCATTCTACAAGAGCCGCGCAGCAGCCGCATGTTGCGCTCGTAAAACTCGGGCTAATTACCAAACATGGGGGGGAATATCCATTTGGCCAGGTGATCATCCGGGCGAAATGAATCGAAAATCGATGGGAACAAATGGGATGTGTGCTGCGGATCCCATTCATGTTTCTTGGGGCTCTCATCCGATTCCCGATTGCGTGACTTGACAGCATTATTAGGTCAGGAGCGAGGGGTCAGGTCAGGTGGTTGCCCGGTGTGATTCCTGGTCGGGATTAATATGCTTTTAATGGGTTTTAATGCGTTTTCCATTGGAAATTCCACACAGCCAGGGAGGCATATCTTGGGGATTTGTATTTGTAGCTGTATCTCTAAGGTGTCTCTGTATCTATATCTTTAGCTGTCTCTATCTGTATCTTAAGCTGTCCCAGTATCTGTATATCTATCTGTACTTGTATCTGTATCTTTAGCTATCTCTGTATCTCTATCTCTTCTAGCTTTCCTTGTACCTGTATCTCTAGCTGCATCTCCATCTGTCCATCCTCTGGCTGCCATCAGTCACGCCAACTCGTGCCCATAATTAACAGCCAAAAAATATTTGGACAATCATAAAACACACGCAGACAGACAAAGCCACAGAAAGAGACCTGACAGAGAGAGACACTGAAAAGAAAGGCATCTAAATCATAGAGCGCTGCTAGTTGCATTTTTGACACCAACAAAATTTGTTCTATCAATTTCGGTTTAGAATGCATTTTATGTAAATGAAAGTTGTCCTCAATCGACGATGGTATCTGGTGTCTCTTGATTGATGTCCGGCCTGCCGTGGGCCATGAACAATAAACCAATCAAGAGTCAGGCTTGGAGTTGGAGTTGGGGATATCTTGTGGAAGATGTCAAACGATTTGTTTGTCCATTGTCTCGTGCTTTGGCAGCGTGTGTTTACATGGGCGAGGAGCAACGCTAATGCGCCGTCTTGAGAGCCTCAGATAAGCTATCTAATGGATGCGATACTGTCAAAGATCAGGTGTGGAGCTGAAGGATGGCTGAGAAGCTCATCAAATAATTGTACAAATCCAGAAAGATACTTTTATATCTCACTTTGTGTAGGTTTCAATTAAAATATATATTATAAATACATTCCCTACTTTTAATCGATTGTTTTGCTTTACTTAGATTAGTTTATTTATTGCTTTATGACTGCCTTTCATCATCAATCATAACTAACTTCGTTATCTATTAATTTGCCCATTTGCCTGTCGTATCTGTAAGCCACTCCATGATATACACATTCTGTAGTTTGATTTACAGTTCCAATTATTCGTCAAATGGATTTCACTATCTGCTGTGCCTCCTGAATGTTCGAAATTGTTTTTCTTTTGGTTAAGAGGGTGGAATTTTCTAGTCAAGAAGGCCTAAGTCTGTCCATTCTTCTACCTGTTGCAAAAGATACAAGAGTATCTAGAAGTTTTTGGGTGGAAAACCTGGATTTTCCATGTGTGGAATTTCAGGTTGAATAATTTAAGATTGATTTTGGATTGGCTAAGTAAGTGATTTTACTGGAAAATAAGTTGTTGTTGGTGTGGAAAGGAATTTTAAAGAACTCTCCAAGTAAAGATACTATAGTAGTATAGTATCTGAGGGGTTTTCAGTTCGTTTTTCGGCTTAAAGGCTTATGAAAATATATGTTATGTATTTTTATATTGATTTTTGATTAACTAAGAATAAAATTTCACTAGAAAATAAGTTAAGTTCAGAGTTCTCGATATCACAAAACCTTTTGCTTTTTATTGTCCCAAAATACTTAATATCGAATTATAGATAAATAACCATTTACAAAATTTTAATATTTTCGGTCTTCCTGATAATATATATAATTTTTTTCAGTGAAGCATCCATTTCCGACCCTATAAACCATATATATTCTTGATCAGCATTAACAGGCGAATCTTTTAAGACATGTCCGGGCAAAATTTTTTTTCGAGCCATTTTTCCAAAATTTGATAAGGGGTTACATCATTAAAATTTTCGAAAATTGGCCAAAAATTGAATTTTTAAAAAACAAAAAAGGAGTATGCAGATTTTTAACCCTTCTAAAAACTAACACAAAAACGCTTTCCGATTTGAATTCAAGGCATTTTTGGCTGAGTTATAGATCTTTGAAACTTCGATTTTTCCCAAAAATTAAACCTTTTTTTTTTTTAATTTTACAAACTGGCTCCGAAATTAAGATTAATTATTATAGATTTTTCTCCTATATTTCTAATATATTTCTCTATGATATTCTCAATTTTCTCAAAAGGTAAACCCCTTTAAATATATTTTCTAAATATTTTCTCCCTACAAAAAGGGGGTCACACATTTCCACCCTCGTTTCCCAGCATAAACTAAAGCTTTCTTTGTCCAAAATCTAACGATGCTTGGGCATATCTTGAGCTTTTCGAATCGCCAAGATCTCGACGGCGATGACGAAGAATAACTAGAATCGCGCAAAGCTCAACGATCTGTGCGAGCAAATTCAATTAACGCGCTATTCCAGCACATGTCTCTCTCCCGTCTGGCTGAGAATCTGAATCTGAATCCGAATTCCCTCCGGAATCCGAATGCGTATCGGAATCGGATTCCGTTTTTGCTTGGCTGCTTTGAGGCTTTGCTGCCTTGTGGCTTTTCAGCCGGCGAAAGCTTAGCCCCGACCCCGTTCCAGCGACACCCCATGTACCGTGTCCCCCTTGTGTCTCCCCCCTCTTGTGTCATAAAATGTCGTTCTTTCTCTTTCCGGCCGTGTCGGCCGTCTTTGTCTGCCGGCCGAGGGGCAGCTGCCTCTTTCTACCGCGTCGAGGGGCTCAGTGCGAATTGCGTTCTCGAACTGTGCGGCGGCGAGCAGCGTTCTCCGGTGCTGCCCAAAAAATAAATATTATTTACATATTTTAAGGCACAACTTTTTGTTTAAAAAGTTTCTTTAAACACTTTTTTACCTACTTTTTACCCACTTTTTTACTGGATTTTTTTTTTTTTGTACAATTTGTTTTTTTCTTCTCAAAAGAAAGCTTGGAATAACCTCTCAGAAAAGTGCTTTAGTTTTACATTTTATAGTTTTTAACTAAAAACAATAAAAGAAGCTACAATGGCCGCCTCAGCCCAAATTGTTGCGCCAGAAATCTCGCACGGCAAGCGGGCTGCCTTCCAGGTGCTGGCCGGCGGATCGGCTGGCTTCCTGGAGGTCTGCATTATGCAGCCCCTGGATGTGGTCAAGACCCGCATGCAGATACAGGCCACACCCTCAGTGGCTGGATCGGCACTGAATGAGGTGAGTCTACTTAAAGATAAGAAATCGAAATAGAATTTCCTAGTTTAACCAAGAAAACCTATTAAACAGGTCAAGTTTTTCCACTCATAAACCTTAAATCTTTGCTAATTATAAATATAAATAAAGTAATTAGCAATTTTAAAGAGTTTTTAGGTAAGAGAATGTGTTTAAAGATGAATATTTGTAAGCTACAAACTATTTCTAGGTTTTTTATGCATCTTTTAGATACAAATAAACAATTTTTAGCCTCCCACAAAAATTATAAAATTTAATGCAAGCTTTAAAAGTCAAAGATAGCTCGTAGAGAGTTTCCAAAACTTTAGCTACAGCTTTTCTTATCTCAAAGATACACCTGTATCTCTCAGCTGTTCTTTGCCTTTGTATCTTGTATCTTGTAGGTAGCTTCTGGTAGCTCTAGCTCAACAGCTGATTTCTTTGGGTCTATTATGCTCTCTCTTTTTGGATAAGGGCAAAGCAAGGTCACGGACACACGCACTCCAAGAGTCTGCCGAGAGCTCCACTGTGTGTGGGGCGTGGGAGAGGCTCTCTTCCGCTCTCTCCCTTCCACTGCCTCTCCCTGTGTTTACATTCTCTGGCTGGGTGGTCAGGGGCAGGCAGGGGGAGGTGTGAGGAGTGCAGATAATCCATATTTATCAACCGCCAAGCAATAGCCCTCCGTCCCCGTCCCTTTCAGCCGCCGACGCGTGTCGCGCGGTTTATCAGCTGAGTTAGCCGCCACCAGGGGCGGACTTTCAAGGGGGAGGAATGGGGTTTGTTTTTAATATAAATATTACATATATATTATTTTTAATATAAAAAATATTATATTTCATAGAATCTTGAGACCAAATAAGTTTTTGATTTGTCTATAAATTTTTAAATATTTTTCTTAAGAGCCGCTCCTGTCCCCCTTTCTTATCCGCCCCACAACTGAAATTAAAATCGGAATTATGCTTTGATAGTAGCCTTAACTTTCGATTCCATTTGTTTTCGTAACTGGACACGCGTGTATGTCATTAATTTTTTGGGTATAAAAAAAAAAAGGTTAAGAGTAGTTACATGAAGCTTTTAGGTGGAGAATGTAGATTCTTTTGAGGAATAACTAAAGACTAGAACTTTTAGAGGATTTCTAGAGGGTCGCAACATATATGTACAGGTATTCCTGATAATAAAAATATATATTACAGATAATCTACTATATAAAAAATAAATTCTATATATATTATACTACATAATATATGTACTTTATTTAAATATAGTATTTTATATTATATATTTTATTAATTGGTAAAAAGAAATATACATAATGTAATAAATTATAATATAAAATAAAATATAAAATATAAATATATTATATTATATTATAATTTATAATATTATAATAAACATTTTTAAGGAGTTTAAAATCTTTTTTAATTTTAAGTTCTCATATTTTCCTTTGCTAAGATCTTTTAAAGCTCCCCAGAGTCTCCATATACCCTATCTAATCTGGGTATACTTTGGGCTCTTTGTTTTCTGGAAATCTTTATGCTTTGAATGCTCTAGATAAGGCCCAGTACAAGTATAAAAATAAGATTTTCTCATAAACAAGGGGTAAAGAATAAATATAACAACAAGGCAGGAGAAAAAACAAGAGCTACTGGAAAAATTAATAAGAGTTACAAGCCAATCCTCTTTGTTGTCAATAATCATCTCTAACTGATTACAATTTGTTACGTTTATTATTAGTAATATTTAATATAATATTTATTATTATATTTATTATTTTATTTATTTTATTATTTTTTCTATTATTATTTTATATATTTTATTATTCTTTTATTTATTTTTTTTTATTTCTTAATCATTTATTATAATTATTTAATATATTCAAATATTTATTATATATCTCTAATCGATCAAAACTCTCATATAGTTGACCTGCATTTCGTATTAAGCTTTCCAGTAGCTCTTGTTTTTCTCATTTATACATGATCATAGGCACTCCTCTCGTCATTAGACATCTATATTTCGCTTGTGTAGGCCCCCAGCATAAAAATGTCTCAAAACTGCGACACAATTTCATTTTCATTTGCATCTCTTGGACGACGAGGCGCGATGATTAAACAAATTTATGGCTGCATATTAAGACAGACCAAAGAGAGAGGGACAAAGGGGGTGGACAGGGGGTTGTTGATATTAAAACAAATACAGATTTAGCAAATAGACAAGTGGAACAATGCTCGTTATACATAGTTCCAGATCTGTGAGCTAAAATAAACAAAAAAGAAAAAGAATTTCCAGACAAAGGAAAAATACAGGAATACTGATAGTTAAAAGAACAATCTTTAGCTTAAGAAAATATCCAAAAAATAAAAATAAAAACTAACTAAAGCACAAAATTCGCTATCCTCCCACAGCTCCACTACAATGGCGTCTTTGATTGCTTCGCCAAGATGTACCGCCACGAGGGCCTCACCTCCTACTGGAAGGGCATCATGCCTCCCATTCTGGCCGAGACCCCAAAGCGTGCCATCAAATTCCTGGTTTTCGAGCAAACCAAACCCCTCTTCCAGTTCGGCTCGCCCACGCCCACACCGTTGACCTTCTCGCTGGCCGGCTTAACGGCCGGCACTCTGGAGGCCATTGCCGTCAATCCCTTCGAGGTAGTCAAGGTGGCCCAGCAGGCAGACAGGCAAAAGAAGCTGCTCAGCACATTCGATGTGGCCAAGGAAATCATCCGGAAGGACGGAGTGGGTCTGCGGGGCATCAACAAGGGCGTCACAGCCACCATGGGACGCAATGGGCTGTTCAATATGGTCTACTTTGGGTTCTATCACAGCGTCAAGAACGTGGTGCCCGAGTACAAGGAGACGCACTTGGAGTTCTTGCGCAAGGTGACCATTGGTTTTCTGGCCGGCACATTGGCCTGCTTCGTCAACATACCCTTCGATGTGGCCAAGTCGCGTATCCAGGGACCACAGCCGGTGGCCGGCGTCATCAAGTACCGAGGAACGTTCAGCTCCATGGGCATTGTCTACCGGGAGGAAGGATTCCGCGCTCTGTACAAGGGTCTGGTGCCCAAGATTATGCGTTTGGGACCCGGCGGTGCCATCATGCTGCTGGTCTTTGACTACTCCTACAACTACCTGCTGCAGAACCACTCTTAGTTGTTCTAGGTTCCCATCTCCCTCAGCCTCTAGTACTAGTTTTTACTATTTTTTTTTTTTTGTTATGATGAAAGTGTGGCTCTTAAGCGTAAGACTAGCGTGTGATACGTTTGTGAGATGTACGTAGAAATAATAAAGGTAATAACGAAGAGAATACAACATTTACAGGTGTTTTTACTGCTAAATTAAATGGGTTTTAAAGCATTTCATTTCATTTCATTTCTAATTTAAAATTTTGATCTATAATTTGGTTTGCCACCTAGCTAAGTTTAGTAAAGTTCTACACTTATCTAGTCTCTGGGGTTACACTCTAACTACCGCTAGAGGTCGCTTGCAAAATTTCCCTTTTTGGGACGCTTTTAATAATAAATACTTTGGTTGAGATCTTTGCTAAGAAGTTAAATCGGGCAACAAGTTCCACATAAAACCAAGTTCCACACCACCTGCACAATTGGGGTCATATTTATAGAATTAAAAACAACGTTTTTAGTTGTTTTTTTAAATCTCGAAAAATACTACACTAAAAAAAAACATAAATAAATAATAAATATTAAAACCAAACCCAGAAAATTAACATAATATTAATGAATAAATAATACAAATTATTTATAGATAATTCCATTTTACAAGAAATAATCTGTTAGCTTTGTTTGTTTTTCTGGCACACCACGAGCACCTGCTGCTGGTACTGCTGCTGGCTCAGCACATTCCACAGGCCACGGAGCAGGAGCAGGCAGCAAGACCGAGTTCCGAATTCCACCCCCGTGCCAGTTTCGCCCTTGATATCGACCGCGGGCACGCGCTCTGAGCAAGAGCTTCGAATTCGGATTCAGATTCGCAGCCAGGAACCAGTGTGGCCAACAAAGCGGTTTTCTGGCCAAGCCTGGAAACCATACAATTTAGCAGGCAGGCAGCCTTTTATTTTGGATATTTTACAAAATAAATTTGTATAAAAACAAATAAACTGTTTGTAAAATTCTTTTTTTATCACTTCATTTAGGGTCTGGAATTTTTTTAATTCAGACTACCGGGAAATTTTAAGAATTAATAATATTTTATATAAGAAAGATATATCTCTTCGTTACTATGAAAATATTGTAAAGCCAGTAAAATCGGATGAATAAAAATTAAAAAGAGTAGACTCCAAAGATTGGTACAATGGAAATGTACCTAAGTACCTAGGAGGTTGCTGTAGATATCATTTTAGACAATTGATGAATGAATACCATTTAATTTATAGGTATTTCTTTAATAATATTCATTATACTATAATAAATAATATTAATAGTATTTGTATATATTTATATAATAATATATAATATAATATATATATATTTTTTTTAATAAATTAAATTTTAGCCGAATTTTAGCTACTTTTAGCCATTTTAGTTGTCCTATCTAGCTATAAAAAACGACCTATTATTGACAACACTGGCCAGGACTCGCCTTGCCTCGAAGGATACGTAGCAGCCGCGCTCGCAGTCGTTTGTGAGCGTTCGCAGCGCCAGGTACATCTACAGCTCAAGAGCTCCAGGGCCGCAGCAGGCGGCCAGCGGGAGCTTTGGGCCTCGATTAAAGGCGACTGAGACACACACACACACACAAAAAGAGAGAGAGAGAGGAAGAGCATAAGAGAGCATAAGAGAGACACTGCAACAAAAAGCTGATACTGATTGCATACGTTATGGCGTTATATTTTTTTGTTGTTGTTGTAACCAAGTGCAAAGTGCAAAACTAAAAAAACAGAGAAAGATAAAAAGATAAAGAAAGAGAGAAACAAAGTGAAACTATACAAAAAAAAGAAACATAAACTAAAGCAATGCCAGTGGATTTGTGGTGCCAATTTTAGCTGGGGAAAAAGCCTCGGGTTTTTCCCTCCTTCCTTCCTTAACTGCTTCTTGCTTCTCTTCTTCGTTTTCGTGTTCGCCTTCCTCTCCGCGCAGGCCCAGAGAGCGAGCGAAAGTGCGCAGAAGTCCAAGGAAAGCACAAAGAGAGTGCACAAAGAGAGCGCACAAAGACAGAGAGACAGAGAAAGGCGGGAGGGGGGTGGACCTGCGTAGGAGCTGCCACTAGCAGCAGAAACAAGTGACACGGGGAAACCGAGAACTGCAGCTGACAGGTTTTCCCAGCTTCGAGTGCACTGGATTTTTCACAGATTCTACGTCAGTTTAGGATTTCCTTATATATTTTTTTCTTCCTGGCTTAATGCCAGCGAAAAGCCCAGCGAGTGGCAGCGAGTAGCGCCCTCTTTTCCGTTCACCCACCCACTCCCACACCCGCTCCCCTCTCTCCTTTTCACTCTCTCAGCTACTACGTTCTACAATCAAATACTACGACGACACACACACACACACAGACTTACAGACACAGACACAGACCGTGGTCCGCAGTCCGCAGTCCATTTTCCGAGTTGACATTTTCGGTTGCATAGTCTTTGGGGCAGCAGCGCTAAAGGAAAAACCCGTCGCGAAAGGAAGGAGCACCGCAAATCGAAAGGCGAATACAACGCATAACGAACACCCCCCCAGAAAATCAGTAGCCTTCAGAATCAGAATCCGCATTCCGAAACCAAATCCGAATCCGACTCCGACTCCGAATCCGAAAACAAAAAACGTCCCCCCCACAAAATTCGCTAATGAAATTTTTTTTGTGTTTTTCGATTTCTTGTTGCGGTCGCCGCAGTCGCAGCAGCAAAAGTGTTTAAACGAACAAGCCAACCAAAAATCAAATACAATTTAAAAGCAGAAATACCATCGGAGTCCGTCGGAGTCAGAGATATTCCGAGACCCCACTTGGAGACGACGGGAGAAACGAGAAGCGAGAGAAAAAAAAGAAAGCAGCAGAAAGCCAAGGAGTGCGAACAATGTGCGCCGCGCTGCGTCGTAATTTGTTGCTGCGGAGCCTCTGGGTCGTCCTGGCCATTGGCACCGCTCAGGTTCAGGTGAGTCACCAAAATTTACACACACACCACCCTATACACACACACACACCACATGCCCTGCTGCCAGGCCATACAATGCCCCCTTCCAAGTCGAAGAACAACGAAGGAGTAAGCCGAAAGACCCGAAACAGAAACAGAAACCAAAACCGATGCCGATGCCGAGACCAAAACTGAAACAGACACTGACACACAGGCGAAGGCACAGGACACAGGCACCATTGCGCCAGCACTGATAGAAAAAATAGCTTAAATCCATAAAATGTAGGGATCGAAATAGAAAACAATGGAAATTGTATTCCCAAATATATAATAATATTTTTAAGGATAACTAATCCAGAACCAGTTATAATTCTTATGACACTGAAACCCCCTGTTTAAAGGATAATTTCTAATAGAAAACAATGGAAAGTATGATGATTACTTCCATATTATTCCTTAGATTCAAAAATACCGAATCAGTTTCTATTCTTATGACACTGAGAACCCGTTCAAAGGACATTTACTTGCCACAAAAGTTATGAAAACAATAACAATTGTCTACCAAAAGATGATAAAATATTCCATATTACTCCTTAGATTAAATAATCCACAGTTAGTTCTTATTATTTTGACACTAAAAACCTGTTTAAAGGACATTTACTCACTTGCCCCCTATAGATTAGGGATTTTTTAAATGGAAAAAGTCTAGTATAAAACAACGAAAATTGTGTGCCAAATGATGATGATATTGTTCCATATTATTCCTTAGATTAAAAATATCCAAGAAATCTAAAAAACAGTTTAGAATCTTATGACACTGACAACCCGTTCAAAGGACAAAGGAACTAGGGTTTTCTTATTAGACTTATACTTCCTCTGACTAAGCCTAGCCAAGTCTTTAACTTACTGACTTTACCACATCCATTAAACACCTACATACATAAAACTATATATATTTAACAGCTCCAAATACATGACTTTAGTCTATCATTCTATAACTTTTTAATCCTATTTAAGGCTCTCAAAAATCTAGTTTAGTTTATAGTAATTAAACCCACTTAAGCTAGGGTTCTCCAGAAATTCCTAGGTTTTTCCAAGCACTTAAAAATCTGTTGAAAGTAAGCTATATATTTTTGTATGTTCCAAACTCCATGTAAATGTATCTCTTTTTTAACACTATAAAATTGTATAGCTTAATTTTTGACAAGTTTTAAGGGGTTTCCAAACAAATTCTAGTGATTTCTGCTGCAATCCTAGTAAAACAAGATATATCTTTTATACCTTTTCTACTAAGATTCTATCTCAGGCTTAGTTTTCTAGAACTCCTTAAGCCCTTTTAAGTCTCATAAAAAGGGATTCAAGTTATATTATTAAATACAATATATATTATTTATATATATTATATACGTATTGTATACTATTTTTATATTATTTAATCAAAAATCAAATGCATATAAAATCTATATTAAATTTATATAAAAAAACAATAAGATTAATATTAGTTTTATATGAATTACTTGGAAATATTATCAAGATAATAAAACATTACTAATTCTTATTAAAAAGATCAACAACTTTCCAGCAAGTTCAACTCATTCTTAAGCCCTTCAAAAGGGGGAATTTCAATATGAAATATCTATGAAATTATAACCATTTATAGTACTTTGAATATGACTTCAGTTAGGGCCAACAGTTTGGTTTTTTATGTGGCAATATAGATTCAAATCGGCAATATATATATACATATATAATCACCATTTAAGAAATATTATTTGGCAGCTCTCTAAGCACAGCACAGCTCTCCCTGTGTGTGTTTGTGTGTGTGTGTTTGCTTCGTTTTCTTTCTCTGTGGAAAAAGCAGCGACACAAATCCCAACCACAGACAGACACACTCACACACACACATACGTACACACTCTCTCTCTCACACACATTGGCAAAAGAAGGACAGCTCACGCACACGGCGAGAGACAGATACACAAACACTTGAGCGGGTTTTCTGTTGTGGCCGTGGGCTAAGCAGCCGCAAAGCATGCTACGAAAAATGTGCCATCGCTTAGCAGCGGCCTGTAGAGCGGGGGGTGGGTGGTGGTGGGAGGTGTAAAAAGGGGGGTGTAAAAAAGGGGGGGGGGG
>VNJY01003097.1:26957-88777 GCA_008042715.1 Drosophila bocki
GGGGGGGGGGGGGGGGGGGGGGTGCTAGTAGGGGTTGTGTCTTGGCTCTTGCCAAAACTATAGCAGCGCGAGTGTGCGCAAATATTGGCTTAATTGAACCGTTTTCTTTTCGCCTGGCCTGGCCAAAGGGGGTTTTCTCAGTGCTTTCCCATGGCTTTTCGGCTTACACAACCGCGGGGGAGACACACACACACAAATACACATACATACAGAAAAGGGAAACAGAGGCAGCCAAGCAGCTGGCTCTCTCAGCAATTTGCATACGAAAGTAGCCACTGGCAGCGGCCAAAACTAATGAAGGCTGTGGCTAAGCATTTTGATTTGGGTGCCAGAAGGAGGAGCAGGAGGACTAGAAGCACCCCTAACAGCTGGCAATTATCATGGAAATTGAATGAGTGGCCAGGTTATGGTGGCTCCTCATCGATTGCCTTGGCGGCAAATCCCTCAATTATTGCCCAGATCTCAGGCCTAATCCTCAAATTGCTGGCTGTCAGGGCAAGACCATGTCCTGCATTCAGATACGCAAGGACTCTTAACTGGAACTAGGACTTGGATTCAGGTTTAGGGGGGCAGTCAGCCAGCCAGCATTCATCAATTCATGTGCATGTGTGTGTGTATGTGTATGTGTATGGCCAGGATATTGTTGGCTTAAACTGAAATGCTTTTTCAAATCATTTCAAAACAATTTCTGCTCCTGCTTCTGCTCCTGCTCACAGCTTTCCTCCTCTTCAATCTGCTCCTGCTGGTGGCTTCTGCTTTTCTTGACGACGTGCCTGGCCTTAACAATTTTCCACAACCATCCTCTGTCTGCGTATATTTTTCCCTTAAATAACTCAAAGCAATTTGCCTTGGCAACGGTACCCAGGAGTGGACCAAGGAGTAGGAAGGACCAAGGACCAAGGTTTTCAAGACTGGAAGACTAAACTTTTTTTGTGGCAAAACAAAAACCTTATCAAATTCATATACATGCGAGTGAGCAATGGGAAGGAAAAGGGGGAATGCCTGCTGCTCCTGCCTGCTCCCACTTCAAGGATCCAAATCCCGGCCAGGAGGGGGTAGCAGTTAAGCTGCTTTATGCTCCTCGTTTCTAGCCTTTCAGGTCTCTCTCTCACTCTTGTTTTGTATGCAGGCTGCAATTTGTTTTTCGCTTTTCTTTCAGGGTCCACCTATAGCCACCTATCTCAGTGTCCTGCTCCTGCTTCACCACCCTATTTTGATACCCTTCTCTCTCTGCTCCCCTCTCCCTCCTTGACCCCCTTCCCCTTTTGTTTGGCTGATACTTTAATGCCGCTATTCATGCTAGTTCCTTGTTGCCTGCAATTTATGACTGGACTTTGTCCAGCGACCAAAACCTGGTACACCCTGTCATCCTGTGGTAGCCACCCATCCCCACCCTCTTGCAGGACCTGCCGCTGCACACACAATTATCCTTGGTAGCCAGCCGTCAGCCGTTATCAGTGGCACGCATCGCCCGTCATCGTTTTTGTGGTCGTCAGTGGTTGCTTATGTGTCGCATGTACCTGGCACCAGAACCAAGTCCTTGTCAGACCAGCCCCCCCTTCCTACCCCCTCTAGCTACCCCTAAACCCCCTCTGACTGCATTTTTTCTCCGCCTCTTCCACACTGTTTTCTGTTTTTTTCTGCGTTTTTTTTCTGCTTTTTCTGCTTTTTCCTTTTTTTTATTTTATTTTTTTTGAAGGACTTCACGTTCGCATGTCTGACTCATCATCCTTTTGGGCCAGGAGCGGGCAGGACTAGCTCACAATGTGCAATATGCAATATGCCCGAGCATCTACCCAAACACTCGATGCCATCCCCCACTCACTACCCACCCTACCCCCTGGGCAAAGGGAACACGCAATCGCTGCCGCTGCCAAACAACCCATACAAAGTCCCTTTCTCCCCGGGTTTCCAGGACTTTCAAGGAGAGAGATAGAAAGAGAGAGAGAGAGAGGGGATTGGCCGGGTGTCGTTGGCCATTTGATTGTCGGCTGGGAACTGCAAACTGTCGGCCAACTTTAGTGGGAACCCCCGATGGCAAAGCGGCCAGGGGGAAAGGCGGGGAGTGCAAGCTCGGAAACTCGACAACTGGAGAAACCCCCCCGTCCAATGGCACTGCGAGTCAACTGAATTAGTTGGTTCGCTGCTTTGGCTGGCTGATAGGAGCAAGGACCAAGGAGATGGGGGGGGGGCACAAGGACTGGCACTAGGACACTATTGCACACCCTCCCCTTGCACCCACCCACCACCTTCCTCGTGAGTCACCCGCTGGGCTTGGGAATGAATCATTCGGGAATCCGGGAATTTGATGCAGTGCCACCGCCGTAACGGAATTTGCCGCAGCCGCAAAAACTTTTCTGGAATTTCGCGATTCGATCCAAAAATGCCCCACTTCAGTATGCACATTCTCCCCTCCCATCCACTGAATCTCCTCCCACCTCCCCTCCGTTAGGAACTTCATTACCCCAAGCTCATCCGCACATTTTCACATGCGGAATGCACGAGCAGAAAAAAAAAGAATAATAATACAAGAAAGAAAGGTAACTTGAAAAAGTCAAAGTTTTTTATATCAAATAATATTTAAAAATTTATTGATATTTTTTATGATAATTTTTTGGACTAATCAAAGTTTAAAAAAATCACAACTAAGTCAAAAAAGCTTGAAATTCAATGTAGAAAACTTTTCTGTGCTAGTTTTTTGTAGTTTTACAAATCTGCATACATAAATATTACATTTTTATGAAATCAAAAATTTGGTACATTTTTTAGACAATTTTAACGATGTAACCCCTTATCAAATTTTGAAAAATGGGTCAAATTTTTGGGAAAAGATCCAAATTTCCAAATTCTGTAACTTAGTTAAAAATTAATTAAATTTAATTCGGAAAACTGTTTTGTGCTAGTTTTTTTTAGGTTCACAAAACTGCTTACGAATAAATAAAACTTATTAAATTCAAAATTTTTAAATTTTTTTACGATTTTAATGATGTACCCCCTTATCAATTTTTTTTTTAATTAAAAAAAAAAAAAATTTTCTCCCAAACATGTCTAGATCGACTCGGTTTTTATTGCTGATCAAGATCATTTATGGGGTCGGAAATGACTCCTTGACTGCATTACAAGCCCTGAGAAGAATTTCCTTTTTTTTTTTGAATTTGTAAGAGTATTTATCCTTTAAATTAAAAAATATATCCCTGAAATTAAGATACCCTGTAAGGGTATAAAAATGCACTTGCACAAGGGTCAAGTCGAGTAGCTCCGTGTCCACTTCAGGCATGGCATGTGGCCAGAGAGCCAAGTGGAATCTCTAGTAGCAGGTTTATGCATTTAATATCGCTATTTCTACTGATAACTTATTGAATATTCAAGCTATTCAGTGGTGTATTTCCCATTTTATATGGGTTATCCCTTCATAGTTATCCTGTTTTTCCTGACAGTGTACTAACTGATTCTCGCTTTTGGGCGATGTCACCACACGGGGGTCGGTCGGTGTCGCTGCAGCCAGCAGCAGCTTCAACGACCACAGTTCGTGATTGGGTTAAGTTTTGGCTTCAATTGGGTTTGCCGCTGGTCAGCCGGAGTAAGTCACTTACGCAGTCTCAGTTTCCACGCCCCACGCTGTCATCGTTAGACCCCAGTTCCAGTGTCCTTAGTCCCCATGTCCATGTCCATGTCCTGCCTGTCCGTTCATTAGTTGTGGTGTCGATGTCGCCACACGGACACACGGGGAGGGTAGGAAAAAGGAAGCAGGGAGTAGGGAATAGGGAGTAGGGAGCAGGAAGCAGGGAGCAGGGAAAAGGAAGTTAGAAGTAGGGAGTTTGGGAGCTGGGAACTGTAAGCAGTGTTGGCTGTGCAGTGAACCCCGACTATCCTGCTTTCCCCTCTTACTTTTGTTTGTCCAGGTCCTTGTCCAAGTACACCCCCTCGTCCTAGCCCAGCCATGTCCATGTCCTGTCTCTGTATCTGTCCTTTGCAAACTCGTTTGGTTTTGTTTCGTTTCGTTTCGTTTGGTTGGGCTCGGATCGGATCGGATCGGATGGGTTTAGGTTTACGTATTCGTATTCGTCCTCCATGTAAACCTCCTGCTCTTCTTTAGCTTCTCCCTTGTAGCCTTTTCTATCACCTCCTCCCCTACCACCTCCTGCTTTACCTCCTCCTCTTCCTCCTCCTTTACCACCTCCTCTACCACCTCCTCTACCTCCTCCTCCTCCTCCGTATCCTGTTACAAAGCATTTACGCTTCAATGATTTTTTTCGATTATGCATTTTGCTCATTTCAACGTTGACAAAGGAGGACAAACGGACTAGGGCCAAGGGACAGAGGGACATAGAGACAACATAGAGACATAGGGACATGAACGTGAATGTGGACGTGGCTGTGGATGTTGGACATGGCCACAGACCCACCCGGACTGGCTTAGGCTAATGTGGCCATTGTCTGTGGCTCAGTTGATGTGTCAGAGTTGCAGGAATTAGGGTTAAGTGCTCCTGCCGAATGCCTTACCGTGAGCTATACTCTGTCCCTGTCTTTTGAAGGGGCTCTTCAATCGCTGGGCGCCCATTGCTTGAGTGTTCGAGTGGCTTCAGGGGCCTTTGTGTCAGGTGGATTCACGGATTCAGGATTGAGAATTGAGGGATTCAATGCTATGGGGCCAAAACGTGGGTCAACAACTTGTATCCGGCGGCAAGGTGATGGCGATGACGATGACTCTGCCACCAGCAAACCCAGCTGATAATGATAATCATCATCATCATCATCATCGTTATCATTATCATTATCCTCCTTTCCAGGCTGCAATAATGATAATGACGATGACTCACAATCGAGCAAATGAACCAGAATGAATGACAAACGTAAACGAAACGAAATGAAAGCCAAATGAAAAGAAATGGGTGGAAAAGCCGGGGAAAAAGCCGCATAAAATGTCGCTGGCAGGGGCCAAAAAAGAAAAAAATAAATAAAATACAAGAAAAGGTGGAAGGTTGCAAGGTGGAAAGGCCAGGGGATATTGCATAGTGAGGGGTGACTAGCAAGGGACACATATAAAACCTGGCCAAAAGGGGTGGTGGCTCACCCCCAAGGCGGAAATAAGAGTCATAGGTTGGGAATATACAGAAAATATACAGAATATATACACAGAGTTTATACAGAATTTACACAGAATATATATGGTTGAATTAAGGGTAAATGATCTGGTTGAATTTAAGCTTGATCCCTGAGTTGTGTTTGGTGTAGGTTAAAGGCGACTAAGGTCAGGAGAAGATACTTTAAAAGAGAATAGATGTATGTGTATTCATCAGAAAATATGCCCTGGGAAAGGGAATTTATAACTTTAATTGGGAGAAAATATATCTTAAAGAAACTTAAGCAAAGTTAGAGATGAGATTTTGAGGAGAATTTAAGGAGATTTATTAGGAGAGTCTTAGGAGAGTTTTATGAGAGTTTTAGAAGAGTTTTAGAGGAGAATTTTCGGAGTATTTGATGAGAGATTTGCGAGTTTTTTAGGAGACTTTTAGACGAATTTTCACAGATTTTTTTGAGAATTTGGGGAGAATTTTAAAAGAAATTTCGGAGTGATTTAAGAGAGTTCAAAGAGATATTTAAAAGCATTTTCGCAGTGGTTTAGGAGACTTTTAAGAGCATTTTCTCAGAGGTTATGGGTATTTTAGGAGTGTTTTGGGAGTATTTTAGAGAGTTTTAGGAAGAATTATAGGAGAGTTTTAGCTGAGTTTTATGAGTATTTTAAAACAGTTTTAGAGGAATTAAAGATACGAAATGTTTGGTTTTGTATAAAAACATAGAATAAAAGAGTTTATAAAAGATATTTTGTATGTAAGAAAAGCTAATAATTAATTATAATTTTTTGATGAACAGAAATAAAGATAAAAAATATAAAATATATAAAATATATAAAATATATAAAATATATAAAATATATAAAATATATAAAATATATAAAATATATAAAATATATAAAATATATATAATATATATAATATATAAAATGTATAAAACGCTTAAGTTTTACACATACAACACCTTTTGCCTTGGTACTCTAATTTATAAAGACTCTATAATAGTTTATCCCAACTATCCAAAGTTCAGGTTCCCCCCCAAAAAACCTGCTTCTCAAACTAAATAGCTTTCTGGTCATGATAATAAATCCCTTAAAAATATATACGTATATATTTGGGTATGTAAAGTAACAGCGAGAAGACACATTCTAACCAAGACAAATGAGTTCTGTTTGTGCTCTGCCCCTTCCCTACCCCTATCGTTTGTTATTACTAAACCTAAACTATCCCCAAAGTATCCGAAAACTATCGCTTACCCTGCACCCATCCACCTTCCAATCACGAAAAACATCATCCTTGCTCACACACACACACACACACAGCGAAGAAGAAGAAGGAGAAAAACTTGGCCAGAGCGGGTTTTCCGAGCTGGAATATAAAAAAAGTTCCCAGCTCCTTTCTTGATTCAAGCCCCCCGTCCTCTCTCCTCTGGCCATCGCATTTGTGTTGCACGTCTTTGGCACAGCCGTGCGGTAATGTTTTATACATTTGTATGGCAAACATTTACGAGAGGCAAAAACTTCTCGTTCGCTTCTCGCTTTTCCGAGGAAAACGCAGGGGCAGAGTCGAGGCGAGGCGAGTCGAGGTGAGGCGACAACGTGCCGGGCTAAAATTGTGGCAGGTGCTTGAATTTGGCATTTTGTTGACTGAGCCTGAACGACTTTTCTTGTAGCCTTCCTCCACCTCGGCAGGCACGTTTTCCCTTTGCCTTCGTTTGTCCCTTTTCCCTAGAGTTGCCCCCAACAACAACAACAACAACAACAGCTTCTTCTTGTTCTAGTGTTATTTTCGTGGCAGCAGCAGAGCCGTCGCATGCATTATTTGTTCCTGATGGAGAGGGGGGTCAGGTGTCACCTCCCCATCACTTTACCCCACTTTAGTTTGCCGCTGATTTCATTTGAGTAGCACGAATGGCACTTTCCCAATCGCAATTCGCAATTCGTACACAGCGCCCTACTCCTGATGATCCTCCTGACTCCTCCTGGCTTATAGTTTCTCGTTTCTCGCAAGGATTTGGGTTAGGTCGGAGCCCTGATTCGCCGCATACGCTGGGCATAAGGACCAACTCGAGTTGACTTGACTTTTCCACTCGAACGAGCCAAGCAGGGAATGGCTACGACTTGGACTGGAATCCGGAATGAGGAGTCAGGACTAAGGACTCAGGACTCAGGACTCGCTAGTCCTAAGGAATTGGGAATAAGGAATTTGGAATTCGCAAACAGATGGAGCGCCGGGTAGCATCATCATTATCGATGGTGTCATTAGCAATGAGCATCGAGTGGAGTCACTCGAGCGGCTTCCTTCGGTTGCCGGCAAAGTGTCCTTCGCATAAATCATTCACAACGAAAATCTTTTGTGTAAGCAGGATGGGGAGAATAGGAAAGAGAGTGAGAGAGCGATGGAGTTTACAGCTAAATAATATTCCATATGCAGGCTTTCTACACCCGAGTTGAGCCATTTAAGAATTCAATCAAGTCCTGGAGAGCTTTAATCCCAAATCAAGGATATAAAGGAAGCAAAAACCTAATTCTAACTATATAATCCTTTTATGAAAGCTTAGCTAAGCTTTATATTTATTAAATTCCATATCAATTGCCTTAAAATTCCTTTCCCATAATCAAATTTGGCCAAGCTCTCTGGCAGGACCTCCTCCTAAATACAAAATACTATATATATAGTATATATATGGGGTATAGCCAAACAAGCTGCTAATTACGTGACCCAATTAATTCTAAACACACATCGCCACACACAAACAAACACACACACGAACATTTTTGTTGGCTTTTCAAATGATTTTCCACTGGTTTTTCCGTACTCGTATTTTTCCATTTTTGATGCCTTTTCATTTGTGGACTCTCTTCGCTGCCACAGGAATACTGCGAAATACTGTGAAAAACCCGAAATGTTTATTTGAAATGTGTGCGGGCAGGAAATACATTTGCAAAATGCTCCTTGCTCCTGGCTCCTGGCTCCAGCAACAACATTTAATTTTGCTGCTGCTGCTGCCGCTGCCGCTGCCGCTGCTCCTCCTTTTTGTGCCGCTCGGAAAATCCAATTTTATTTGCATTTTCATTAACAGCAAATAATAAAACGGAAATATGATTTTTATACCATTCCCATAGCAGCTGCTGTGTGCTCTGTCTTCCTCTCTACCTTCCTCTCTCTCTTGCTCTTCCTCTCTCCTTCTCTTGCCTCCTGGCTTTACCCATGTTGCCATGGCCACTACCAACCCATCGCCCCCCGCCCACTTCCAGGCCATTACAGCGTGCATTTCCGCTTTTTTTTGGCTTTCTGCTGAATGAGCTTACTCCTCGCTTTGCCCTGCCTCTGCTAGCACCTCTTCTGGGTTGGCTCTTCCTGCTCTCTGCCCCTCCTGGAAGTCCTTGTTGTTGTCGTTGCTGGGTGATTATAAGCAATTTGTGTTATAAAATCGCAATATTGCATTTTCGGCTGTGTTTCTTGGTCCTTTCGAGGCTCTGGGCTCTGGCTCTGGCTCTTCCTCCTGGCAGTACCTGTGCACTTTCCATTTTCCCACATTTTCTGGCCGATTCCTCGATTGGATTATTTTTCAATTGGCAGCAGAGTTTTCGTTCGCTTCCTTGGATTTCCCTGTGGGCCATAACGAGTTTGAATCATTCAGGCGCTCGCCTTGGGTGAAATTGCATTGCCAGGGGGAAAAAAAAGGGAATTTAAATGGAGACAGGAATGTACAAGAACATTCAAGAAAATGGGGGAAGAGGTTAAATAAAAGGAAAGGACCTTCAGGAATTATTTTTGTGTTGTGTAAAAACCATGAGTAATATTATTATTAAATTATACAAAACCTAAAATCAGTTTAGTAAGGATATTTGTTGCTATCAGAATGTCTCCCGGTCTCACTCTTCTCTCTCCCCTCTCTTTCAACTTTTAAATTCCTGCATTCTCTTATTCACTTATTCATTCCGTGCTCATTTCATTCATCAGCTGAGTGCTGGCCAAGCATTCCCCGAGGATATCACTGCTGGACATAGTCCGCCTCCATTGTCAATCGATTTCCGTTTCCGGGGGAAAGTTCCAACCGAGCAAACAATGAGAGCAAATCAAAGGCCAAGCCAAAATGAAACAGAAAAAAAAAGTCAGAAAGAAAGTAGCCAAGAAAGTCCCCCGCTGGCAACTTCGTTTGACACTTTAATGCATCCGCATCCCCTCCAGCTTTATCCTCCTCCTCATCATCATCATCATCCTCCTGGTGCCCAGTTCATGTCCCGGCATATTCCCCAAATCCCATTTGGCTATCAGCATGCCGGCAGTCAGTCAGAGGCGTAGCTATGAGGGGGTGAAATGGGACACACACACACACATGGACTGGCTGTTGTTGTCAACCGACGACGCCCTTTGAGGGCCATAAAAAGTGAGACGGAGGCGTGAGGCGCAATATTTGCCACATAAAATTCGCTTTTAATTTAAATTTTATTTGCACATTCATTCAAAACATATACATACAACCCAAAAATATGCCCCGGCACGAAGTGTAAAAAGAAAAATCGTGCCAAGGAAAATTGTAAGAGAGGAAAAATGGAGCCGAGCCGAGCCGAGTTTGTTGCAAAAATTGATTCGATGTCAGATTTTATGACCGCGTTTGCAGATAATGAAATTTATTCGCAAGGGGAGAGAACGGGGTTAGACAAATGGTTAGACGGTTAGTCAATCGCCCAGTCATTCATTCACTCATTCGCCCGTTCAGTCATTCAGTCAGTTGTACGTGCAGACAGCTCGAAGGGAGGTGGGGAGGGAGGTAGGTAGGTAGGAGGAGGAGGAGCAGCCAGGATACAGACTACAGGATACAGTTGGGGAATGATTAAGCGAAACAAATGGCTCTGGGAAAAGTAAGACAAAATATGTGCGTTTACATCGGCATTGCATTCGAATGAGTTCGGTCACTGATGAATGTGAACGAAATGAATATTCAGCAGTAGCAGCAGCAGGGATGCATATTCAAAGGTATTCGAATTCGTATTCGTATTGGTTTTCGCTTTAGTAATCGAAGGATCGATGTCGCTCACGTTCAACCATGAATTGTTAATGGTTCACAGCAAGTTCATAGCACTTTACGAACTTCGTTCGATGGCTAGCTTTTCGGGTTTGCAAGTTATCACCAGATTCGAGGCAACTACAGGGTTCCCTTTGAAAGTTTTTAGTGCCAATCGATGGCCACAAATAGCGCATGACTGGATTTGGGCACTTAATTTGCGCATTTTCGGTTTGTAATTCCCAAATCTGCACACAACATTTGGCAGAGTGTAACTCTGTAGAGAGAAATAAGTAGCTAAGAGCTAAAACCAAAGACTTTTTAGAAAGAAAGATGCATAACGACCCTAAAAAACCAATTGTGACTTCTATGCTTGCACCAAGTTGAGAGCTAAAATATTTAAAATGTGTTTAAAATATTTTAAATATAGAAAAATATATTTAAAATATTTAAAATGTATTAAAAAATGTTTAAAATATATTTAAAATATTTAAAATATATTTAAAATTATCAAAATGTATTTAATATATTTTTAAAATATTAAGAATGTAATTAGAATATATTTAAAATATTTAAAATGTATTTACAATATTTAAAAATATATTTAAAATGTGTTTAAAATATATTAAAAATATTTAATACATATATTAAATATATATATACATATATTTAATATATATTTAAAATATTTAAAAAAATATTTAAAATATATGTAAACTATATTTAAAATGTATTTCATAACTCCTCATATTTCTGCTAAAACCAAGTCTTAAAATGCAACAGAAAAACTGCCAAGAAGCCTTGGATAATCTCTTGAAATTCTTTAGGCTTTTAATTCTTATGTTTTTTGAATTCAATTAATATTTCTAATTTGATTGAATAAAATTCATATTCAAGTTAGTATTTCCCTCAGTGTTGGCTTTAAAGCCAAGTTTATGCGGGGATTTAAATAAATCGAAGTTTATTGCGCTCGACTTTGCTGGCTGCTCCGTCTATTTCACACCCCACGGGGGGGGTGTCTTGGAGTCAGGAGGCGCCGCCATGAATCATCTAGACTGGCCTGTGTCCTGGCCTGGCTGGGGGGATGGGGCTTGAAGCGGGAGACCCATGCACATGCCAGCTTTGGCATGCAACCACAGAATGCGATCTGCCTTCTAGCCTCGACGGCGGACTTGGACTCTGACACGTTCCGAAATGGAACGGAAAATGGAGCCGCAGTCGGAGAATGTGCTATAGGGAGGTATATATGTATATATGTATGTGGAAGGGAGTTCTATGCGGAGGACGCATATTGTTTTGGGACCCCTTGTTGGCCTCGTCTCACTTAATAAAATAATGTTGTATGCGTTGCGGCGCATAATGGCTGCCACACACACAAACACACACGCAGACAGCTACCCAGTAGACAAAAACATTGCTTATGAGATTGAAAACGATAGTTTTGCGGATGTCCGAGTCAGACTTCTAAGCAATAATAATGGGTTTTTTGGCAGAAAATGCTATAATTTTCAGAACCCGAATAAGATTTCGATTAGGGAACTTTTACGGCATCTGATTAGCGGGTTTAAACCTGAAAATTCGCTATACTCCTGCGCTATTCATCCGCTTGCTCATCCGTTTTTGAACATTTAGTGAAACTAATGCGGAAAATGCAACACTTTATACGAATGTAATATATTTAGCGGATATTTCTTGCTTATGTCTGCTTCTTTGTCTGCTGGGAGACATTAAGAGAGGCAGACGGCACACATGCAGCTGGTGGCGTCTCTATTAAATTCATCTGTGCCACCAAATTGCCAGAGCAGCAGAAGCAGCAGCAGCAGCAAGTTAATGGCCAGCCCCAAGTCCCCACTCCTTCGTATATTTGCCTTTGTCACTGGGGTTCTATTAGGCGCACACATACATGTACTCACACATCCTAGGATTACACACACACACACTCACACATGCTGTACTTTATCGCTTAAATATTTCGAGTGTCTGCTATGCAGGGCACATACCACGGGCATAATGTGCCGCCTGGATGCGACAATAGCCGCCAGATCCCATCAGCAAGGATTGCTATAGCTCCACCCCAAAAACAAGACAAATTTTTAGTGCTGCAGTCAAAGTAATGACTTTTTAACGTCTCGCATGCGCGAATTCCCGTCTAGTTTCATGGCGCCTCCGGGTGGACAGAGAGCTACTGAACAAGAGGTCCTGGCAATACGTATATATACGTATATGGTATGTACTAGGTAACCATAAAAGTCAATTGCCATTTAAGCGCTGATTTGTGCGCTTTATTGATTAATGTCCAGGCTGTACATTATAGCACTATACACATAGTGTACTGTGCGTAACTGTACCCCAACCCCCCCCCCAAAGCTATACACGTTTTTTTATCGATAGTTTGGGTATATAATCGAATGTCTTCATCGATGCCTCAACGCACTTTATGAACTGTTCGAGCGTTAAATTTGATGATGTACAACATTTGACCCACAAAACCCGCCGCTGGCTTCCTTTTATTATTACATTCCTGTGAGTGTGAGTGTGTGGGTGTGTGTGTGTGGGGGTAGAGCTATAGAACGTGTTGGAACGTGTGTGGCCAGCCAAGCAGCAAACGAGTAAACTGAGTGGAAAAGACACAACTAGCAGGGGGGCTGGGAATTATAAATTTATAAAAAAAAAATTTATATATATAAAAAAGAAAAAAAGAAAAGTAGAAAAAATAGGAGCAGACATAGCAGGACTTTGACTTGGGGGGAGGCGGTAAATTGAAAGCATTCCCTGCGGTTGTGTGGCAGCTAAAAAGTTCCCATTCAATTTCGATTTTGTTTTTAAGCCACTCGAAAGTCGAGCAAATCAAATACACCACACACACACACAACATACACTCAGAGGAGATGCCACGCCCATAGAGCAGGAGGAGGAGCAGGAGCTGGAGCTGGAGAGGCGGAAAAAATGTTGTGTGTCGTAAATAAATCGGACAAAGAATGGGAATGAATGCAAAGGCAGGGGGGAAGCTCTGCGCACAAAAGTGTGCTACAAAATTGTTTAAGCGAGTGTGTGTTCCGAGTGTGTATGTGTATGTGTTTGTGTGTTTGTGTGTTTGAGGAGAGGGGATGATGCCTAACGTAAATAAAACTGTATTGATATCGAGCCTGTCTCCCTTGAACCCTGCTCGGCTCCTTCCTCTACTGCTGGTGTCACATTATGGGCGTTGAGTAAAAAATATTTCAGGAAAAAACAGAAAAAAACTGAAACCCAAACCAGAAAACCCTTCAACACAGGCATATGTGTAAGTTTAGTTTTTCACACACACACAGAGCCAGAGAGAGAGGGAAAGAGCGATAAAGGACTGCAAATGAAAAAGGACCCTCGAAGCGGGGCACAAATATGGTGATTGAGTGGCGACTGCATCTGTTGTGATTTTGCGGTTGACAGTCGAGTTAATTTGCCCATTTCCCCCCCTTCAGTTTCTCACTTGTCGTCTCACTTCCCACTTCCCACTACTCACATTTCTCAATTTCTCCATTTCTCCCCCCATTTCTATATTCTCTGCTTTAGCTCTTTCCCTTTTAGACTTGGGTTAAGCAGCGTCAATCGCTTTTTAATATCCCTTCTCAATGATACGGAAAATTAAGTGGTTAACACTGAAAGATCCATCCCTCTTCTCACTTGCCACGACTTTTGTTACCAACTGTACTAGCCCTATGATGATGATGATTTTTCGGAATTAAACCCTTTGCCTGTCAAGCTCTGTTGGCCAAATCGATTGTTTCAAGTTTGGCCGGGTCATGACTGGTAATCAACCTAATGTGGGTTTTAGTCGAGCTTATTTCTGATATATATACATACATATATCCATCTGAATGGCCTCCTTTTTCTCCTACTTTATTGTGAAAAGAGAGCTTTTCCCTTACTTCTACAGCCAGTTTCTGGCTTTTATGGGTTTTACAGGTATTTTGGCTTCAAAAGGTATCAAATATCTTTTGTGTTTAATTAATATTTAAATTACAAACTTGGTTCAGAATTAATATACATAAATATCGTTAAATAAGGTTTCAAGGGGATACCAATAACTAACGAATGAGAATTTAAAGGCCCTTTTGAAGGACTATTGCCAAAGATATCGATATCTTTGTAATGAAATTTACAAATTAATTTTTATAAGCAAGAAAATAAAGAAAACAAAGTAAAATCGAATGTTTTACAATTAAAATACATAAATAATGATAAATAAGCCTTCAAGAGGATATCGATAGCTAAAAGATATCGATTTCCTTGCTGATGCAAGTAGAAATTAATGTTATTTCAAAAATAAAATCTCCAGCAACTCAAAGTAACTTTGACTAGTGAATGCCTTCAGCTTGTACATATTTTCCAGAGATATTTGATATCTCTTCCTTTTTCTTGCCTTGACTGGCAAAGTAGAAAATCGGCAGTTGTTGTTTGTTATCGATAACCTTTAACCTGCAATCGATGGCCCAGAGAAAAGGCTAGCTTGTTGACCTCTTATCAAAGGGAAAAGCAAAGGCAAAGAGCCGAGACCCAAATCCAAATCCAAATTCCGGACTAAAGCCAGAAAAACCCGAGACCCTTGTGTGCAGACCTGCACATGAGTGTGTGTGGTGTTTGAGCTGTGTGCGTGAGCTGTGTGTGTGTCTTGTGTGTGTTTTGTACTTTGTGGTGTTGGCCAAATGTTGATGTCGACGTGTTTTTAATTTAAATTTTTCGCCTTTTCAACCCGCCGCCGCCGCCGCCGGGTTGCTCGTTTCGCACGATTCGGCATTATTTTGTTGTTGGCCCGCTTTTCCGCTTTTCCACTTTCCCCACTTTTCCACTTTGCCACTTTTGCCGTTTAGTTATTTCGCCTATTTGCATTTATCTTCCCTTTTTGTGGGTCTCCCTCACCCCTGAAATAACTTTCGGCCACGATTTCCCATGTCCAAAAACGTGAATGAAGTGGAAAGTGAAATAAAAGGGGCGACGAGAAAGAAATGAAAAAGTGGGTAATATGCATATATACAATAAGGAGGAGAGCGGGTCTGTTGGCTTTAGCTTTGGCTTTGGCTCCCTGATCCCTGATTCGGTTTTCGTCTTTGTATTCATAATTGAAATGAGTTTCGCTCTGAATATAAACTCAATTTCGTTTTGAGTTAAATGCGGCCTGGGCCCTAAGCTGAGGCTGAAAACTGAAACTGAATCTGAATCAGAATCTGTTTTTGAATGCGAATGCGAATGCAAATGAATGCTCGACCTTGTGTGGGGGTTGTGGGGGTGTAGTGGGTGGTGGTGGTTGTGCTGTGGGAGTGGACATTGTGCAACAAAAAAACTATTGTTTGGAGGGAGAAGGACCTGCCTGGGGCACAGCGCAACTTTCTCAAGAGTTGCTAATGCTTGAGCTTTATCTGCGCTCGCCTTATGGGCCTCCAGGGGAAGCTCTCTGTCTCTCCCTCTCTAGCTCCCTCTCTCCTTTTCTCTGCTCTCTCTTTCTTCCCTTACTCTTACATCTCTTTTTCTCCGCAATGTTTGTTAAACTTTTGGCCTTGTTTGGTTGAGGGAAAAATACATTTTTGGCAGCCTTTTTAGCCTGGAAGCAAGCCACCACCCAGCAGACAAAAACTTTGATTATAAAATTGAAAACCGATAGTTTTGCGGATGTTCGATTTAGACTCATGAACGATAATAATGGGTTTTGTGGCAGCAAATCCTAAAATTATCAAAACCCGAATAAGATTTCAATTAGGGAACTTTTACAACATCTCATTAGAGAGAGAATTCGCTATACTCATCTGCTATTTGTCCGCTTTCGCATCCGTTTCTAAGCATTTAGCGAAACTAATGCATAAAATGCAACACTTTAATATATTTAGTGTACATTTTTTGTATTCTTTGTTTGCTGGGCAACTGCTTTGGCACCATCACACCATTGCCACCCATTTTTGTGGTAGGTTCTCGTTGCCGGCGGCAGATTTCACCACGCTTTTTCGCATGTGTCGAGAAGGCTGCCTGTGGCACCAAAAAATGGGTGAGTTCCAAGAGGGTGTGGGGTGGCACAGTTGGGGTTAAGCGGCAACGGCGGCGTCGTTTGCTGCTCGTCTATTTTACACAAATTATTTTGAATTTATTTCGGTTTTACCTGTCCCCAGGACCCAGGCTTTCCCCTGCGTTTGTGTGTGTGTGTGTGTATTTCTGTAGTATACTTTTCTGCGCTACAAAAAAAAAAAAAAAAAAAAAAAAAAAAAAAAAAAAAAAAGAGGTTGAAGAAGCAGCAGAAACCAATTTCAAGCATTCATTCAAGACGCAACTGAGCGAGAGAGATGGCATAAAGGGTGTTTTTGTGAGGGTGTTTTGGCTGGATTGGGGGGTTGTGCAGGTTGGGGGGGTGTTTGAGCCCTCAGGCTCTTTAGCATAGTGACGACAGCAGCAGCAGGAGCAGCAGCAGGAGCTTTGCTACCATCCCCCCGCCGCATTCCTTAGCACGACTTTGAAATACGCTTCAAATTTACTTTGATATCCTTTTAATTTGTTGTCCCGTCCCTTTCCCCCACACCGGGTGAATCCTCCCCTCACCCCCTCTCTGGGTGATGAATGGAGAGAACAGTAAACTTTTGTTATTCTTAGCCAGGAACCTCCGCAGCCCCGCCTCTGTGGGTTAGCAGGGCTTCAATGTCTTAATTAGAACATTGTTTGCTGGAAATTCTCTCAACTTTTTGGGGAGGAGAGAAGGAAGATAAGGGAGAGAGGGGGCAGGATGTAAATGGGGAGAGGAAAAAGAAAAGGAAGAAGTATATATAGAAGATATCCAGGTATGGGTCGTGGGTGGTTGCACAGTTCACAAGTTCAAAAACCCCCCTTGGGCTTCACGATCATAACTTTAATTGCAAGGACACTTGGTCGGAATTCCCTCAAATGCATTTACAGCTCTCCCCCCGCCCCTCGCTCCAATGATAGTTGAGGGCGGTCATAAAATAACACCCCCCTTTTTGGCAATTCAGCCTCAGAGACCAGCGACTGCTTGGCGTATGTGGCACAAAGTTGTTGAACCCAGCAAATTGCCAAAAAAAAAAGCAAAAAAAGAAAATAAAGCCAGGCAACAAAAGGGGGAAGTGGAATATCGATTTTATTTTATTGACACGAAAAATTGCGCCTTGAAATATATGCAATGCAAAAGTGGAAAATTCAAGCGAAGGGCCAGGACATGTGGGGGCACAACAACAACAACAAGAGCAGCAGCAGAAGATAAGAGTCATAAAAACGCACACTCGTCCTTTGGAAGGAGGTTGTGCCTGGGTTTGGGTTTGGGGTATTTCTTAACTCAACAAGGGAGCAGCAGAGGGTCCTGCCTGAGTCTGAGCGAGACAGCAAGAACTAACGCTTATGATGATGACAGCAGCAGGACCAGAGAGCAGGACACCAAAAGCTTTCTCGAAAATATATATACCCTGCCTTTCTCTGATGGGATTACGTGAAATCACATCAGCAGCACAACATGCTAAATTTCGTTACCAAAACAATAAATTCTCTCTCTCTCTTTCTCTGTGTTGCTGATTTAATAAGTCTCTCAAAGCAAAGGGGATTGCGTGGAAGGATATGTAAAAGGATATGTGCAAAGTGTCAAGTCTACAGATGAATATTTAAATAGGAAATGGATTTTTATAAATGTATTTTTGTAACTGCATTATGGCAAAAGAAGAAAGAATAGAAAGGGTACTTCGGGAAACCAACGTTTCGACTTGTCTTCAAGTTTTAATATTTTTCATTTCATAATTAAGATATTTGTAGTAACCATTTCAAGTACTCAAAATATTTAACATGTTTCAATTTAAGTCTTAAAGTGTTTACCAAAAATATCTAATTAAAAGTGATAAAGAATACTTGGCACAGTTTTCCTTTTTTTCAAATTTTTCATTCGCTTAATAATGTGTCCTTCGGTACCCCATAAAAATATGAAATTTTAACTTAATGTTATAATTAAAATATAAATATTTTTTGGTACTTATCCAGGTCTCTTCTCTGATTGAATAATCTCCTTGATTTCCGATTCCATACTCTCTCCGTAGCGCTAAGCTGCAAAGAAGACGTGAAATATTCGGTTTTTTATTTTATTTAAAATTATCTATATTTTAAATAGTAATTTTAATTGATTAAAATTTTAAAGGGTATTTATCTGTGGGGGTAAAAAGACAACCCAATGTCGGGGGCAAAAATGCCAAAATAAATGACACTGCGACAAAGTAAACTTCCTTAAAAAAACCCCCCTCTCTCTGTGGAAACCCCCCTTCCTTTCCCCTGTAAAAAACCAAGCCAGAAGTGAGCAACAAAAAAATACTAAATCACCAAAGGAGAAAGCGAGAGGGAAAGAAAGGAAATTACGTGTTGGATTCGCTCGCTTTCTTGTTGTTGTTGTTGCTGTTTCTTGGCATTTCCTTCTGTTATTTAGGTTTTTTTCTGTTTATTTTTTTGTGTGTGTTTTTTACTTGTTCTTGAGGGTTGCTTCTCGGTGTGTTGTTTCGCTTGTTGTTTTTTGTTATTTGGTGGATTTGAAGTAATGCAGACTTTACAGATTACAACAAGAACAATGGGGCATGAGAGGACATGAGAGGACATGCTGAAGGCGGACAACAAAAGCGGGCAACAAATCCAAAAGGAAAGCCCCATTCGAAATGCTTAATGAATGAGCAGAGACAAAAAATGGAAAGGAAAAGAATGAAACCAAGAACAAGCTAGAAAAATACAGAAGAATCGGCCTCAGAAGAAGCTGAAGCAACAATGGAGGGCAGAAGACCCATCCGCCAGGAGGGAATGACACACAAGGCGACAACATTAAGCTGCATAGGCAACCCTGTCATCTTGCCAGGCGAAAATGCAATTCGGAAAGGAGAAGCTCGACTTCAGATTGGGCTTCTCCTCCTCCTCCTTCCTCCTTCCTCTGTCCAATTGGGATTTGCATTGCTCCCATTTTCCAATCCAACGGCTGCTGGCAGGGATCAACTGCGATTGAGGCCCTGAGACCCCGGGGCTCAACTCGATTGATATCGATTGCAATGCCTCGGCTCAGTGTACTGTAATCGATGAAGTTTCATTAGCAGGAGTGTGTGGCTCCAGTCAGGGGAATGAATATAAACGATTTGGAGCAACGATATGGACATTTTGACATATACAAGAGATAATGCTATCTTTTTGATAAATATATGGTGATTATTTAAGGGCTCATATCGATAAATAATATATCGAATTATTGTCTTCTTGTAGTTTTTTGTTGTTGTTGTAAATATAATAATAAAACCGTAAAAAATACTTATAATTTTGTTGCTAAAATCCATTAATCGATTTAATAAATATGGATATATCATTACCGTATCTAATTTTAATGGAAATAGCTATATAAAAATCGATATTTCTAAATTGCGAGTGAATGTCTGTTGGATCGATATTCAGTTTTAATAATCATAAATATTTTTTGTTTATTTTTTCTTTATCGATATTTAAACGATAAATTTAATTTAATTTCGATATTTAAAAATATAATAAATTAAAGTTGGACACACTTTCGTGATAATATTATTACATATTAATATACTAAATTGAGAGTATGTTTTTCACATTAAAATGTAATATTTTCGATTTAAAAAAATCAATATAACAAACTTGAATGATATTTTCGATACGATATTAAGCGTAATATTTGTATCATTCCCATTCCATTTGTAACTCCTGACCTAAAGTACCAATATAATCTTTCTAATAATCAACAAATATTACTCAAATTCCATAGTAAAAAGTATCATAAATGCCACCCTTGGGCTCTTCAGTTCAGAATAGCATGATCATAACAATTCAGGATTACTTTCCCCCTCTCTTCTACCACCTCTCCCACCCAGTAAGCTTAAGGGGATTCCCCACAAAAGTCGCCTGGCTGTGTAATTTGGATGCCATTCAAAGTGTCCGAAATCCTGAAAGCTGAAATTGCATATTCCGCCATTATGAACTTGTTAACGCTCCACCCAAACCACCCAAGCACCCAGCCAACGAACCAACTAACTAACTAACTAACTAACCCTGCACCCAGCCCTTGGCAGGCGTCACTAAAAATTACGTCAATTAAAGTTAATTGTGCTAATTTTAAACATTCCTACCCAGCCTCCTCTCTCGGGTTTACTTTTCCATTTCAATTTTTTGTTTTTCATCTTTTTTTCTTTTTTTTTTTTTTTTTGTGCAGAATATGCACAAATATTTGGGAGGCGTGGCCGGGAGCGGGGGCTTAAGTAAGAAAACAAAATGGCGTCAAGCTGACAAAAGCAACAACAAAGGAGGGATTTTTCCGGGGGGGTTGGGGGAGGAGGGAGCAAAGCGCAGCTGGAAAAGTTTCTGTTTAGTTTTTTCCTCTGATGCTGATGCTGCCGCCTCGAAAATGGAGCTCGTTTACTTTTATCAAAATGAAGTTTGTTTTTCCTACTCTCTCGCCGTTTGCTGATTGTGCGCATAATGAGCTGGGAAAGCGGGAAAAGTGGGGAGTCAGGCTAGCTAGCTGGCTGGCTGGTAGGAAGGATCATGGCCAGGACCTGGACCGAACAGGACCTGCAGTGGACAGCGGCGGCGGAGGTGACAACTAGAGGAGAGAGGTGGAAGAGCTGCACAGGCAGCGGAAAATGTTTAAAAAGTTTTGTGACCTTTGCCCAGGATAATACATATATATATATATCATTTTTGTATTTTCTCCTTTTTTTTTTTGAGAATTTTTCTTTATTTTTTGTGAAAGCAAGGGGCTGACAGTAGAGGGCCATTCAAAGTTCGTGTGCAGAGGTGTGAAAGTTGACAGCAAAGTTCATAAAAAGGAACAATTTTAATTTATTTTATTTACACGGCAAACTCGAAACTAAACGGAGGGGCAAGGATAAAGGTAAAAGGGAGGCAGGACTTGAGGCAGGATGAGCCACCAATCAGTCAAAGGCAAGCTTAAAACTCTAAACTAAAACACTAACTAAAACGGGGATGCAAATGCAGATAAGTCAGCCAAGGTGTCCAAAATAAAATCAAGGGATTTACGCAGCCTGAAAACTGGGCTCAACCACCCACCCACTCCGGCCTGCTTTTCCTCCCTGCTTTCCCTCCCCCTTTCACCCGAGTCAAGGACAAAGCCTTGAAGTAAAACTTTTGCCTCGCCCAAAAATCCATTTAGAATGAGGAGCTTCCCCGAACCTTCCGCCACATTTTATAATGGCATTGCTCAAGGAAGCAGAAGCAGGAGAGGAAAAGGAAAAGCACCGGGGGCGGGCGAGGAGGTGGTAGGGAGCAGGACCTCCATAAAAGGAAGAAAGAATTACGCCGGAGCATATGAAGAATTTAATTAAAGTTCATTTGCTTGGCGCTCTGCTCTGCCTTCAGGAAGCTTCTTTGCAAGTTGATGAGGGGGGAGAGCGGGATAAGAGAGAGGGAGGCAGATGGACGCAGAGGTAGGAAGAGCAAGGACGAGGTGCCATTTCCGCCTCAAGTAATTGCAGTCAGCAGACAGTAGAGCCAAGCCCATTAACACGCCCCAGGAAACGCAGCAGAAAAGCTTATTTTTTGTCGATATATATCGATCTCTTATCGATTTTCAATAATCATCATATAGTAATTCCCTGCCTAAGCCCTAGCTGTGATTATTTTTAAATTTAAAGATTAAGATTCTAAAATAAACTGAAATAATAACTGAAATAAATTTCATTATCTTAATTTTTAATCGAAATATACCGATTTTATCGATATACAATAATCAAGGGATTCCCCTGCCTAGCTGTGATTATTTTTTATACGAAATAAAGATGCAGAAAAATTTAAATATATATGAGAGACTTTTCCTAAAGAAAATATTTCATTATCTTAATTTTACAACTCAATTTTCTAGAACTTTTATCAAAAGCTAAGGCACTTATGAGCAATTAAGGCAGTTAATGTCATTTACTTCTTGGCAGCTGTTTATCGATTGATCTGCCTTCGATTCCTGTCTCCCTTTTATCCTGAGAGTGTGTCTCCTTCTTTGAGGCACTTAATTAAAATGTCTCAGGAGTTGGGAATCTACTGTTCCTGCTGCTGCTCCTGCTCCTGCTTATTCCTGCTTATTTCTGCTCCTGTTCTTGCTCCTGCTCCTGCTCATTGCCTGATGTCTGCCCCTTCAGCTTAAGTTATTTCGATACGCATCCTGGCAAAAGCAGGGGAAACCGGCATAGTTGAGGGCATAAGTTCTGGCCCCTTGCCGCTAATCTTCTCGAGAAAAAAAGGAACAACAGCACAGAAAATAAAAGGCACGAGAAGGAGTTCCTTTTGCTTCTTGCAAAAAAGTTTAAATTGCATGTCTGTCACGGTGGGTGTTGGTGTGTGGTGTATGCAGGGTGTGTGTGTGTGTGTTCCAACACCTTGTAGCTGTCAACGTTCCCCTTCCTCTTCTTCCCCCCTTTTTTGCACTGGTTTACTGTTGGCCAAATTGCGCATACGCCCCATGTGGCGGCGGCGGAGGGAAAAAAAAAAGGATTCGCTGGGCGCCCGCTTCTGTTTGTAATTTATGCACGTAAGTCACGCCCTCAGCTCGCCCTTTGCTGCTCTGGTTTATACCAGCCAGGATTCTTCTTTGTCTCCCCCTTTCTCTTCCTCCCCTTTTGGTCCATTTTCCAACTGCAGTTTCGAATGAACACATTCATTGACTCCACGCTGGGAGCCAGGATAATGAGAAAAACGTAACAAGAAAGGCAAGGGGAAACTCGAAATACGAAATACGAGTTTCCACACACACACACACACACACACACAGGGCTGATTTAATGAACTAGGTAGCTTCCCTGGATTTCCCTGCATTCTCCTCTTACTCCTCTTTTTCCTCCCCTTTATTCCGCCATTCAATCATGGCATTTATCCGGCAAGTGCTCGGTGGTAATGAGTGTGCCAAGTGCTACGACGCCTTAAATCGACGCTTATCAAAGCCACTGCGATTCATTTTCCAACTCAGATTTGAGGAGTCACTTCTGCTGCTCCTCCTGTTTCACATGTCCCTTATATTTCCCCCTCTTGTGCCTTGTGGTTGCAATTATCCTGTCAGACCTAATCGCAAATGGGTCAACATCTCATCCAAGCAGGGACAAAAAAAAAAAAAAACACTCTACGAAGCAGTTTCTCAATGGGCAATCAATCAGCTTAGAGGATCTCCAAGGACTGGCAGAATATAGGGCAGCCTTAAAGAGAGGCTTAGGGGCCACTTTAAACTATAAAGATTTCCTAATGAATCTCTAATATATTTTATTGAATTTAATTACTGGAATTATAGTTGTGCCACATCATTATTTGCACTCTACACAAGCTTACCAACTTACTGGAAAAGGACTTTTCCAGCTCTTCTTCTTCTCCTCTTTGAAATCCCAAAATCCTCAATCTGCTTGAGCTTCCACGGAAATTCTATTCCAACAGGGGCATAAATTATGCACACAAATTTGTTGCTGGCTTCGCCATTGTTGCTCTTATTTGCTGGTTTCTTCGAGCTACCAGCTTCCAGCTCCAAGCTCCAAGCTGGCTGGGTTATTAAATACCGGATAACACACGCAGTGCAGGACGAAGGACGAGCAGAAACTTGCTCCGATGATTAAGTATCTTTTTTGGCTAGGTAAGATACGTAATATCCGAGTGTTTCTTGTGTGTTTGTGTGTGTGTTTCGCAACAAATTGAAAAAGCTTTCCGTTTGGCTTACGCTCGTGCGATTAAAATGAATGCGAAGCAAAGGAGTTAAGGACGCAGGACGAGCGCAGGAGGCACAGAGTGGGTGTGGAGTACTGGAGGTACTGGAATTAGTCGCTGTCAGTCGCTTGGCAGCTTGGCGGCGGGTAGGGGGAAAAGTTCTCCCTGGTTTGCCGGCGAAAGCCATTAGCTCCAAGTGTTGTCGAAGTCGCCATCTTGGAACACGCACGAGCTTGGGTTCCGCCTCAGTCTCCTCTTGCTCCTCCTCCTGCTCCGTCCTGCTGAGCTTCCAATTTCAATTTGTTGGCCAGGCCAAAAGTTATGCCAAAAAGTATGCTATGCCATAAACTCGCACACATGCAATCGCCTGCCTGCCTGCATTGCCTGCCACAAGGATCCTAACTCTCTCTCGGCAGGAGTCACTTAATTAGTTTTCACAGTTAATTGAATTGCAAAAGAATTCAAAACCCTATCGTCTATCGTCAATAACGTCCACTTTCGACTTCCTTCACTTGGAGAAAAGCCTTTGCCATTCGAAACTAGAGGTTTTTCAAGCTTAAAATTAAATCACAAAAAAGTTTTATAATAACAAAAGGCTGAGAAATAAAGGAATCAAAGGATATTCTGACTTGTCAAGACTTGAAAGGACATGAGAGAAATATTTTTGGAGTTTTAATATAATCCAGAAGTAAGATATTCACTATTTAATACCCATTTTCCATTAATTTCACCAACTTCAAGACACTCGTAACCCCCTTTTCTTTCTCTGTCTCTGCCTGACTTTTCCCCGAAAATTTCCCTTAGGTTTTTCCCCATTCGAAACCACTTGCCTGCCATAATTTGTTGATTAGTTTTTTGTTTTTGGCAGCTTTATTGCATTTTAGCCCCGACAGTTTTACCCTTTTAGCCTTATTTCCCTTTTCCCCCCCTCCCCCTATACCTTGTGTGTTTTGCGGGCAACTGTACTTAGAGGAGTGAGTGTACAGCTGTCTGTCTCGCTCTGCTAGCCTGCACTTTCAGCCATCCCTGTCGCACCCGATGCTGGCTGGCTTACGGCTCTTTCCGGCCTGCTGGTCCTGGCTTTTTGTGTAAAATTAATCATATTTATTATCGAACGGAGGCTTTAAGCCTCAGCAATTTGTGGCCGGGATTAAAATGTTGTTAGCCCAGCATTTTCATTATGGCCGCTGCAGTGTTGTGTGTAGCGCAAATGCTTGGTATACATTTCGTATATATTTTCCATTTCCCATTTTCCAGCAGCAACAACAAAAAAGCACCAGCTGATCCCTTGCCGCTTGTAAGCGCATTAATGTTGCGTAATTTTTGTTGATTGCTTTGCTGATTCAGCGTTAATTTTTCAGTTAACTTCGTTTTGGGTTTTTCCATTTCCATTTGCTCTACATGGGTTTTACTATATGTACATATAGTTCGTCGAATTGAGGCTACAACTAGTGGATAATTTAGTTGATTGGCCCCTCTCCCTAGCACCCCCAAAATGCGGTTCAATGGCAGAGTTATCCCAATCCGAGTGGATTTTCCCCAATTCATTTTAATTTCCACCAATTAGGCATTGCATTTTCCATGCAAAACACATATTTTCCATGATTTGTAATGATTTTCGTTTGAAAGTGAGGGATTTTAAAGGGAAATATCAGTATTTTTGGCTAGTACTTGCCCTAAACTTAGTGTAGGCTTTACTTTTAATATTATAAATCATTAAATTCTCCTGTTTTTCTTCTCTAATATGATTCCTGGTCTCCTTTTTAATATTATAAATCTATAATTTCTTTTGTTTTCCCCTCTCTCAATATTATTTCTGGCGAATAGGCATCGTTTAAGTACATTCGTGGCCCTAACAAATGAGTTTTCAATTGTCATCTTGGGCCATTAAACGCACTCTCCTCTGCCCAATTTCCCCCCCTGCCCACTTTTTCCAGCTCGCACTCAATTAGCTGAATAAAAAATTGAAATCGAATGAACTCAGAGGAAGTGAAATGGAATGAAATGAAATGAAATGAGCTGGAGGAGGAGAGGAGGTTAAGGAGACTGAGCAGACTGAGGTGACCTGCTGCAAATCGAGGAATAATGAACCGCACAAGAGACCCTTTCGACACTCGACACTGGACACTAAAGACTCCTTCCTGGCTCCTGGGAGGAGTGGTGGGTGTCCTTGGGTGACCCAAATTATCAGGGGGCACAGCAAAGGCAGGCGTCAGAGGGAATCAAACATTATGCAAAAGAAACGCAGCAGAATCACAAGCATTCCATCGCATCGCATTTGCCAGAGAGACGACTCGGCCAAACTTGAGTAATTTCATTTCGGCAGCAAAAGTTGTATAATTGAAGAGCTCCTGCAGGAGATAGATACGGTATGGATGCCAAGGATGCTGCGCACAAATCAATTAGGTGCCAAAGGGGGTGAAAGCTGGGGGTAGAAACTGTGGGAAATATCCCCCAGAGTTGCCGATAAAAGTGCAAAAATTGAAATTGAAAATGCCATTGCAAGGATGATGAACTACTGCTGCTGCTGCTGGCCAGATGGAAAGTACTAACATCTATGCACTGAGAGGAAATGTACGGTATATTCTAGCTAAAATCACTTGCTGTTTTGATTTATTTATACATCAAACTAATGTAAAAAAAAAGCAGAAATGCCAAAAACTAGCGATATATCCTTACTCAACCGATATTTCAACTTTCTTTATGTACATCGATATTTTATCGGTAATAAATCGATACTCCTTTCCATATATCGGATATGGGAGGTTTTTTATACCCCTGCAGGGTATTTAGAATTTCAGTAAAAAGCTTGTAATTCAGTCAAGAAATCATTTGCGACCCTATAAATCATATATATTGTTGATCAGCATTAAAAACCGAATCGATCTAGACAGGTTTTGGGAGAAGCATTAAAAACCGAATCGATCTAGACAGGTTTTGGGAGAACAAAAATTTAGCAAGCAAATTTGTTAAACTGGAAAAAATTAGCACAGAAAAGCTTTCCAAATGGAAATTAAAACATTTTTGAGCTAGTTATGGCATTTTTAAACCTTGATTTAACCCAAAAATTATGATATAAAAATATAGAAAAATATAGAAAATTATCAAATTTAAAAAAATTAAAATTTTGTCAAGTGTACTATATTGCAATGATGATTTACGAAATGATGATAGTACGGTTGGCCCCAACTGTACCGTACCGATGATGATTACGGGGACGATGAGCATTCGCTGGCACTCCAGTTTTCAGTTGAGTTGAGTTGAGTTTCAGGTCGTGGCAAGAGGGGAGGTGGTATGGTGGAGACCTGGGGCCAGAGAGCCGCCCGCAAATGTAATTAAAAGTGCTTTCAGCAGCATCAATTAGAAAGTACACACTCGCACACACACAACACACACATAGACAGAAAGGGAGATAGAAAGAGAGAGAGGAGGGGGGAGTGCTCAGAAAAGTTGTCTTGGAAAAATTGTGTTGCATACTTGCAGGCACTTTTCACAAAATTAATTTCAATTTGCATGCGTGTGAGTGAGTGAGTGAGTGAGTGAGTCCTGTCAAAGTCCTGCCACTCACCTGTGCGAGTGTGTGCAAGGGAGACAGATATGCAAAGAAATGTTTGTAATTTTTTTGTTTTGTTTTTGTTGTGTCGTTATTTTTGGCTTTACTTGCTGGAAAAACTTTTTTCGGTTGAAAAAGTTTCGAGTTTCGAGCAGTTCTTCGCCTTTCAACGCTTTCGATCTGCATTTTCCAGTATATATATATGTGTGTGTTTTTGTATAGTTGAGTCTGTGTTAACGCACACATATGCCAGTCGTGCACTCTTAGGCACGTTTCGACTTCAATCCAGAAAAGTCCGGAAGAGAAAGTGGGCAAAAAAAAGAAATAAACGAAAAAACTAGTGAAACCTCGAAGAGGTGGAGAAAAAAGGGGGAGGCAGGGGGAGTAGGAGTAGGTGCTGTGTGTGCTGGTGTGGGTGCAAATTCCCGTCCAGCTTAGTGTGCTGAGTCATCATCAACAAAACAACAAGAACAACAAGGCTTTTTGACACTCGAAATTGAGCCACAAACAAGCGAAAAGCGAGCAAAAAAAAAACTGGGAAAATCATGAGAAAAAAAAAAAGAAAAATAAAGGGAGAAAAAAAAGTTAAATGGCAAAAAGCGAAAATGCACAAAAGACAGGCGGCGAACGTAGAAAACTCATAAATAATAGCCCTGTCTTTGGGTGTGCGACAGTGTGTGTGTGTGTGTGACTATCAAAAAACAGGAGAAAATGTAAGAAAAAAAAGAAGAAAAAAACAACAAAAATGGTGAAAAAAAAAAAAAAAAAAGATATAGCGAAAAACGTTTCATTCCATTTTCCAACTTTGACTTACTTCAAGCGACACGCTACTTAGGCAACCCCCCTCCTGCTACGCCCCTGACTTGTGGCTATTTTTCACAATTTGTTTTTGTTTTCCTTCTCTTTCTCTCTCTCTCTCATGTGCCTTGGCTTCATGTTTTTTTTTTTTTTTTTTTTTTTTTTGCCCTATGTGTGTTGTGTGTTTTTGTGTTGGTAGCCCCCCTTTTGACGCCACCCCTGGGCTAGTCCTTCGTGCTCATTTCCTTTGCTTTCTTGTTTGGTCCGCAAATTTAACATGCAAAGCATAATTTGAATGTCCTGAACCCAGCTCACGCTCGCCACTTGCCCTCGGGAACAGTGCGGTTCACAGCTGTCAGGTCAAAAGCGATCGAAAAGGTTAGATTTTATGTTTAACCTATAACTAATACCCCTAGAAAATGTAAAGAAAAGTCTTATAAAAAAAAATTTCTCAATTATTTTTAGTTTGTTTTAAACTTAAAAAACCCTAAAAAATTATAAAAATTAAATTGAAGCTCTCATAAAAATTAAAATAAAATTTTTAAGGCTTCTTTCTTTTTGTTTAAAAAATTTAAAATAGGAACAATTATGACTTATACCCAGGGATCGTAACAGTTATAATTTTTATAATACAAATTATGAAATAAGAGTTATTTTACAATTATATAGAAAAAATAGGAAATTAATTCTTATTATTCAAGTTTTATAAAAAAGTTGTAGAATAATTATTATAAGTTATACCCTTCCAAAAGACTGAATTTATAGAAAAACACAATCAGTAGAGCAGGAAAATAATTAAATAAATAATATAAAAAAATATATATTTTAATATATATTTTAATATCTATAATATTTTTTTTAAGAACCCTGCCTGCCTCTCTCTTAGCCTGCTCTGTAATTATCCTTGTCGATCAGGCCAAAACGCATTTGTTATTCCTTCGCCTGTCGCCGCAGCACAAGAAAAAAAAGGACGCCAAACATGGAAAACACAAACAAAAAAAGGAGAGAAGAGCAGAAAATGGGAAGAAAAAGAAAATAATTTTTTTTTTCGTTTTATTTTGCATTAAAATTCTATTTGTCTCCAACTCGCATTAAGCATAACAGGCCATAGGAGCCATAGGAGGTCAGAGAGAGGGGGTGGTGGTGACGGGGGAGGTTCTACGTTCTTTTTTACGTGTGTTATTATAACGCAATTTTCTTTTGTTTGTTTCGTTCTGGGTTTTTCCAGCTCTCTCGCTCTATCCCACTCTCTTTTTCTCTCTCTCTCTCTTACTCGAGTGTCCCGTTTGGGCGAAATTAAAATATCATAAATTTGAGTTAATTACGGTCGAGTAAACATTAACATAATTGTGTTTCTGTCGTCTGTACGCCTGCATCCCTACCCACCCTAGCTCCTCCCTTCATCCCCTCCCCTCATCCCCTCCCCCTATTTGCATCCCCCTCTTTAGGGGATGGCCATTATAAGTAGCCCCCAAAGTACTTATTGCCCGGCTTGCTTTCGCTTTGCTACTGCCACGCCCCTTTGGGCTGCCCAGGGACTTAAGTTCTTTAAATCGAAAGTTGGAATTGACTGCGCGGTTTTCATATCTTTTTTGCGCTCTCTCCCTCTCTCTATCTTTGGGAAAAGCGGGAAATAAGCTCCTTTTGGTATTTTCTTTTTTGAAAAGCATAAGAACGGCAATAATTCAGCAAAGTTTTTCCGCGCTTTGCTTCCACTTACTTTGCTTTCCATTTAATTTGTTGTGGCATAAATGAATTGGAGGAGCAAACAGGTGATTGATTTGAGTTCCCTACTCGGGGGACGGAGGCGGAGGAGGCGAGGGAATATTAAATCCCAGTCTCTTCCGGTTGCCCTCATTTCCGGTTGCAGTGCAAATGCAATTTTCTTCGCTTAGAGTCCTGGGGGGAGTCTTGCTGAGTGATTTAAGTTAAGCTTGAGACTTGGGGCTGGGGGTTTAAAAGAAGCTCACTTCTTGATCAGAAATATTAGTCTTGTGCTGGATTTTCTGGGATTTTTCTGGAATTTTCCTCTCATAAATAAATTTTATAAATTTCTTTTCAACTTGAGACCAAAATATATGTTTTTCTCTTACTTTACCCCATTTTTCAACGAAATCCTAAGTCAAAAGACCTCTACAGTCTTACTTTTTGATCAGAATCATGAGTTTTATACTGAATTTCCTTGGATTTTCCTCTCTGTTACTTGTTTTTTCAGTTTTATACTTCATTATCACTTCAATTTAAGATCAAAGGATATGTTTTACCCTCTTTTTCATCAGAATCCTTAGCCAAAGGACCTTTCCTGGCTTCTTTTCAATGGCTTGTCTTGATGTTTGATTTCAGTTGAGAGATACCTATGTATATCTTATGACCCTTTGCCATGTAAGTGACTACTCATCAAGCCTGTAATCACATTTTCCGAATGCTTTTCCCCCGATTTTTCCTGGCATTTCCCTTCTACGCTTTTTGCTCTGCTGCTCTGATCGAAACTCCAATTACTTGGCAACATTATGAGCTGAAGCCTGGCAAGTTAATCAATGGCTTTCCACTATTTTCCCCCCGACCAGTTGCCGCCTGTTCTGTCGATTAAGCGTGTTTTTCCGCTCTCTTTGGTCGTGGAAACAAGTGAAAAACCTGGCACAACACACGGGGCCACGCCCCTTACACACACACACACACACACACACTCATGCGTGCATTTGATTACAATTTGTCGCCCTTTTCAGCTTGTTCAGCAAACACTGCGAATGCAAAGGGGCGTGTGTCCTGTGTTCGCCAGAGGTCCTGGCGGTTGCCAAGAGTCCTGCAAGAACCTGCACATGAACAAATTTTTAATCAAGACTAGGTTTTTAGCAAATTTCAAGCTAATTTTAAAAGGTTCTTTGAATTAATTTTGATTTTTCTTAAAGGAAAATTAGTTTTATTTTTCCTTGAAAAAAAGGGATATATTATCCTTTATCCTTTAACCTTTAACCCTTTTTTTTTCTTTTCTTTAATTTTGTTCCGTGTTTAAGGGGTTAAGCGGGTTGACTGAGGGGAAAACACGGCCATGATTGCCTTTCACGAAGAGGAAGCAACGCGACAGCGGCAGACGGAAGCTGGGACGGATTTGGCCGTTGGGCGTGGCTGCACTCGACCATATCACCCCAACCTCCCTACCCTCCTCTACCCCCTATCTACGTTGACAGCCCCCTTCCGCTGGCAAACACCTACCCAGTTAACACTCCTCTGACAGATTGCCGCCTGGCACTGCTGCAATTTCCTTTTGTCGCCTGTCAGTTTGGCGCGGCTCCTTCAGCTTTGCCTCCTCCTCTTGGATAACCCACTCTTTCCATTTCGATTTGGCTGCATCATTATGGCTGCGGTGGCAGGCCGCAGGGCACAGTCACAGTCACAGCAATTTCCCTTTGGAAAATCAGGGATAAACACCACGCATATTGGTCAGCTAATCGAAATCCGGCATTTTCTGGCTGAGGGGGTTTATCTCATTTATGAAGGGTTCTCAGTCTCAGTTCAGTTGATAATAGTTTTTAGGTGGTTTCTTTAATGTTAATTTGAGATAAAGAAAGTAAATAGAATAATTTTCCTACTTAAGTTGCTTGAATTCTGCTTAATTGCTGGTTCCTGTGTGTTCTTAGCTTCTTGTGTTCACTTTTCTTCACTATTTTTCACTCCTGTTTACTCCTGCTCTCTTCTGACTTCACCAGTTAACTTCTGTACATTCCTTTTGTTTTCTTCTATTCAGTCTTGATCACTATGCTTAACTCCTGTTCACTCCTGTTCACAACTGCTCATTCTTGTTCAGAGCTGTTCTCTTCTGATTACTTTTATTCACTCCTGTTTCCTTCTGTTCATTCCTTTTCCATCTTCTTCCTTCTTCTACCTTCTTTTTCCTTCTCGTTCCTTCTGTTTCTTTAAGTTCCCTCCTCTTCCCTCCCGTTCCTGATGACTTCTTTCCACTTGTGTTCTCTCCTGTTCACTCCTGTTCAGTCCTGTTCAGTCCTGTCTCTGCTCATTATTTTGGCGACAGTGAAAGGCTGGGATATTCTGCATAATTGTCGCAGGACATGCACTCCATATGGCGCTTCCTCTTTCAGGGAATATACCCCTCTCCTTTTCCCGTAACTCAACGTTATTACAAAATTGTGTCTTTGTGTTTTTGTTTGCACATTGCGTTGCCATGGCTAGCGACATTATTATTGCCCTGTCCCCCTCCGGCCCCCTGGAAAAGTCCTGTTTTCGCCACGCCCCTGACTGCTGGCGCTGCCGCCTGCCTGACCCGTTGTTTGGCATATGCCATTGTTGGTGTTAGTGTAAACAGCAGTGTAGCAGCAGCAGCAGCAGCAGCAACGGCGGCGGCGGCGGCAACAACAACAACAAGTGCAAACAAAATCTGCATAAACAAACACACACACAAACATACACTGAGTATACAGAACACACACACATGCACATGTACTGAGGGCATTGCCCAAGCCATGTATGCGTGTATTGTTGTTTTTGGTTGAATTATTAGATTGCCTGGAAAAATTGCTGACCCCGCCGCCTCTATCACTGCATGTGTTCAGCCCTTTTCCTACGCTTTTCCTTTATTTTTTCCTCCCATTTTCCCCTGTCACAAGCCAGCTCTGAGCGGCAAACTGACAAACTGACAAACAAAAGCAAAGAGCCGGAGCTATGTTGTTGGCGCCTTTTTTGCCAACTTAATTACTTTTGAAATAGTTGAAGGCACACACAAACATATTGCCTCTGACTGGACTTAAGGCTTGGGAAGAGGAAACTTCAAGGATCGATGCATATTTCAGCTGCCGGAAGTTGGTTTTAATGAAGTTTTACAAGTATTCGACTTGGCAAGGATAATAATACATCATCATATATGGAGGGAGAACCCTCTGCCGATCAATAATTGTGAATGCATTAGGGCATCATCATCATCATCATTACAGCGAGTGCATTTCCATTTAATCACTTTACCACATTTGTTATGAGAGGCTCCTTCCTCCTCCTTCCTCCTCCTCTGAGCTCTTTGGGGAATGCACTTATGCTCGGGGAAGAGAGACACTCGACTCTGAGACTGACTGAGCGAACGAAAATCGCTTTCAATTAATTGGGAAAGCTCTCAAGTGCAGCCTTGAAACATTCTTTGGTATAATTCCCGCCAGCTGCCTGCTGCCTGATGGCTGCTGCTGGCCTTCTCGATTAAGTCCCAAACCAATTTCCCACTTCGCAGGGATCATTTTCCGGGAAAATGCTTCAGTCCCAGCCTCAGACCCCCTGCTCTAGCCCCCTCCCAGTTCATGAATCAATGAGTGCATTCTCCGGATTCCACGAATCGCGCCTGCTGCAGCATAATGGAAATGCAGCAAACAAAGGGGAAAATGGAAAATCCCGGGTATGGAAAAGCCTGCTGCTCTACTTTGATTGTGCTCTGGCAAAAAAAAAAAAAAAAAAACCCGAGTAAAAGCGAAAAAAAAATTGAAACAAAAACCGGGGACTTAAGCTGTTGGATTTTTAGCCAGGAGAAAATGAAAGAAAGTAAAGCGCGGATCGGCCGGTAAGGCTGGAGATTTGCCATTGTTGCTGGCCATAATTGGAGAAGAGAGAGTGGGAAAATCTCTGCAGCAGCAACTCGCTTTGATTGCAATCAGAGGTGGCATTGTCTCTCAATTCAGCTGCAAATCCAGTCGTCAGCTGGGAGTTTCACTACCAATTCACTCCCCTTTCACTCAACTTTCACTCCTTTTTTACTCCCTTACTCCTCAGTTGGTAGTTTTACTACCATTTCAGTCCTCTTTCTCTCTTAATTCCTCTTCTAATGCCTATGTTCACTGATTCTCCCGATTGTCTCCTGTGATTATCCTTTTGATGGTTTATCTCTAGCCTGTGACAAGTGTTTCTTTACACTGATAAAAGCCAGGGAAAGTTTTGAGAGTCCCCAAAAATATGGAAAATATGTGGAAAAATATGCCTTCAAATTGTGAATTTAAACTTTATTTGTATAATTAAATTTCTCTAATATTATTTTATCCTTTATATTCAGACAAACTCAATAGTTTATATAAAAAATATTAATAATATTTAAAAAAAATATTAAAAATATATATATAAATAATTGTAAATAAATATATAAGTATTTTTAAAATATTTAAAAAATATAAAAATTATTTTTAAAAATATATAAAATATTAAAAAATATTTAAAAAAAATTAAAATAATATAAAAAACAATATAAAAAAAATATAAATAATTTTTAAAAATATATAAATAATTTTTAAAAATATATAAATAATTTTTAAAATATATAAATAATTAAAAAAAATTAATAACATTAAAAAATATAACACAACATTAAAATAATATAAAAAACAATATAAATAATTTTACAAAATAAATAAAATTCTTATGCACTAATAAAATCTAGGGAATCCGGGAAATTCCCCCCAAAATGTCGCGAAAATATGCCTAAATTATAAGACTAAAAGCTAAATTTTCATTGATAAAGATCTTTATCAATATTATCTCCTTTTATATTAAAAGAAACTCTAGTTTATAGGTTTTAGAATCCATTAAAACTGACATAATTTCTTTGCCTGCATTTATCCTTTTCACCACAATGGCCGTCAATCAATCAACGTATCAATTGTATCAAATCGTTATGCATAATTTGGCCAGACATTCATCATCATCGCCTTGGGCAGTCAGTAGTCAGAGTCTGTTGTCGTCAGTCCAGGTCTATCGTCAGCTGGTAATGAAGCATTTAAGCAATTCGCCAACGCAATCACAGGACGCTCTCTAGCACGGGCCACGCCTTCCGCCTAATGATGGCCATTAATTGTTCTTAGCACACACACATAAGGAGCTAGAGAGAGAGAAAGCTCCTCCTCTATCGATGGAGCTCCTCCTCCTCCTCCTATGGCCATCATTTTTTATCGCTTTGTCACACGCCCCCTTCAGGCGTTGGCTGCTTCGAAATGTGGGTTGTGCCTGTACAATGTGGCGTATGATTAATGTGCCCTGGCATGTCTTTGTCTGCTGTTGCGGCTGCTGTCTTGTCTATGGCTTTGTTGATGCCTCATCTGCCACACACACACACACGGGAACAGACGTGAGAAGATACTGGTATATACACACACATACACAAATACCAGAAGCCACAGCCCTTGCACACATCACACACATCAGACATTACGCATACGCATTGTTGGCCCTGCACAGAATTGCAAATTCTCCAAATATCTTGCTTGATTTTAGCCACTGACAGTGACAACTTCTTAGGCTCAATAGGGGGAAGAGAGAAGGGGTAAAGGCGGGGGCTAGTCTAAAACTAAACAAATTAGTAGGTGAACTTAAGGTTTATCCTCTTTACACTCTTAAAAACATTGCTATTACTCCCTCCTCTCTAATTTTAAACCAATTTCCCTTAACTAATTTTCCACATTTTCTCTTTTTTCCCCGACTCCTTCTTAACAGGCCGCCTCACCGCGATGGGAGCCACAAATAGCCGTGCTCTGCGAGGCCGGACAAATCTATCAGCCGCAATATCTGTCCGAGGAGGGACGCTGGGTGACGGACCTCAGCAAGAAGACAACCGGGGCCACATGTTTGCGTGATAAAATGGATTTGCTTGATTACTGCAAGAAGGTAAGTGTGGAAAATGCGTAACGATTCCGATTCCAAACCAGATCCCCCCTAGATATATCTAGCTAGCAGCATGCATTTGATTGAATTGAATTCAATTTGAATTGAAATTGTAGGGGAAAAAGGCAAAAGCCAAAAAGGGAAGCCGCATGAAAAATTGCAATTTCCATTGCACTTTTGCATATGGAAAAGTTGTTGAGATTGCGCATACGCCATGTGGTCAAGGGGGGAAACTACGAGCTGGGGTCGGGGGAGAAATGTAATTTTATGGCCAAGCTAACGCTCAACTGAGCCTCCAGAATGCAAAAGAGAGAAAAGCGAGAAAAAGCTTCAGAAGAAAACCAATAAATCAAAAGCAGGCAAGGCAGGAGGAGCAGCCAATATGCCCGGATCCTGAGTGGTCCTGCTATATATGGCATCAACAATTTAATTTGCGCTGCGTTGAAAGCGTTTACATTGAGACAACATTAAACGACACTTAATTAATTTTCCATTAATTTTCGCTTTTTGCATTTTCTGCGGGACCTCACCAGGACACACAACACAACACAACACATGTGTGTGCTGCTGCTGCCTCTGCTCCCTGTCGTCGCTGTCATAAATTGGCATTCCATGCCAGAGTTCTCCCCTCTTCATCACTTCCTTTTACTTTTTTAATTAAATTTTTCTCTTTTGCCTCAACGCGGGCTAATGTAAGCCCGGCCCCGGCTCCTGCTCCTGCTCCTGTCTCGCTTCCCTTCTCCAGCTTCTTGTTTTTACATCATCATCATCTCTGTCAAATGTTCAATAATAGTTCATAAATATTGACACATTGGTCCCGTCCCGACCTGCAGATGATTTTTTTCCCCCCATGAAAATGACATGTGGCATCGGCAGGGAAAATGAAATCAGATCACAGCTGTTTGTGTCTGTGTGTTTGCAGCTTAAATAAATCCGATTGCTGGCATATATAGCATATAGTCCGACCTTATTTCAAATTTAAAGAGCATCAATATTCGCATACAACAAAGTCCTAGGACTGTCATTGATTTGTAATGAAATTATAGCAACACTCTCACAGGAAAATGTGGTACCTTTGATGTCTGTTTTCTGGAGGGGAAGGACTTCGGTTTATAATGATCCTCATTAGCTGTCTTTTATTGAATTATGCCTTAAATTTTGGTCTTGAATAGCAGGGTTAGGAGTATTGGGTGTGACTTGTAAGACAAGTTGAGCTTTTAGACTTTTTTTTCTGTTTTAATTGAAAAAAAAATTCAATACATAATTTTAAAGATTTTTTAAAAGGTTTTTAAGAAGCGATTTTAGATTTTTTTTTTTTTAATTAGAAAGGTATGAAACAAAATGCTATATAAAATAAGGATCTACTTTTTGGATTTTCAAATAGAAAAATCTTTAAATGAAAATTCATTCATATTGATGCTTTTCAAAATATAAGATTTTTTTGAGTCTTTTGAAGGGAATTTCTAAACAGAATTTGGTTCAAGTTTTATGCCATTTAGAAAGGAGAACCTCCTAAAATCTAAAGGGTTTTATGCAGGAAATTTTCAGGAAATTCCTATATAAAAGGATAAATTTAGAATAATATTAAAAAAAAAAAATAAATAAATAAAATAGTATCAAGTTGACTTCTCCCTCTCTAAAAATTATTCTGTAATCTGATTTAGCTTCAAAAACCGAGTTCAATGTTGATTTTCCAAGCAAAACTAAGTCATTGTCAGGCGTTTTGGGGATTTGGTTTAAGGCCAGGTCTCCAGAGTGTGTCAGATGAGGTCCTGGCAGGTCCTCCGCATACTCCTTCCCTGCCGCCACTCATCGCCCAGCGTCATTACGATCATCTGTATGCAAATAATGAGCCCGGCAAGCTGTCAAAACTGTCGCATTTGATTCTGACATGCAAATTTCAACCAGACTCCTGACTCCTGACTGCTGTGCTGGCTGCTGCTTCTGCTGCAGGTCCTTGGCTGTCGCCTGCAGTTGCTGTGTTGCCACAACATAAATCGAAATAACACACACACTCGCACACACACACACGCATGTGCGCCTGATGTATGTAAATGACAAATATTGTATTGGTTTTTCATTTGCATTTTGTTTTCTCGTTTTTCATTTTGTTTCGTTTCATTGGGTTTTTGGTTTTGGTTTCTCTTTCTCTTTATTTCTCCCTGTATTTTTTTTCTCTTCTGTATTTTTTTTCTCTGCCATATTTTATGTAATTTTCACTGGTTTTTATACCATTTTTTTGTTCTTCTCGGCGGCTCTCACACATTTTATAATTATGGTAATTTATTTATTATGCTTAATTTATGTCGACGGCGGCAATGTTTTTGATGTTTCTGCCCCCGTTCGTGTCGCCGCTGGCGTATGCCGCGTATGAAATCCAATAAAATCGTAATTAAGCTGAAGAGCCCGCAGCTGAACGAATTGGTTTCTGCTCGATGGACGATGCTCGATGGCTTTAAGATGGCTCTCGGCCTACGCCGTCGAGTTCTTTGGGAACACATGTCGTATGCGTAATGTAGGCGGATGCGAAATTTCGGCATATACGTAGGCGTTTACGTAATGCAAGAGCTGGTGGTGCAGCATTTACAAGGAACTTGTTACATATTTTAAATATTAAAAAAGCTAATTTTATACAAATTTCCTGGGAATTTCCTAGGAATTTTGTAGAATTTTTTATGGTTTTTAAACACGTGGAGATTTATATTAATTGTTAAAAGAATAAAGTAAGCCCGGAAGGATCTTAGATGGTTTTACTATTTCAACTGTACGCAATTTTTCATTTTAAATGTGACCTTCACAAAGTCCCTAAAAAATCGCAAAAAAAAAAAGTCCCAACGAAGTAACATAAAATTCTCCTTAAATCACAAATAGGCCCCATAAAAATTATATAAAAGTCCCATAAAATTCGGAAAACTGGCCTAGATGAAGATTTGCTGGTCCAATTACTATTCCGAAAGAATTCTTAAATAAGTCCCATAAAAAGACCCAAGAAATCCCAAAAGAAGTCCCAAAGAATCCCTACGAAATTACAAAGAATACCCATAAAAGTCCCAAAGAAGTCTCGAAGAAGTTCCAAGGAAGTCCCAAAGAAGTTCCAAATAACTTCCAAAGAAGAACTATTAAACTCCCAAAAAAGTCTTATAGAAGTGACAAAGAAGTCCCAAATAAATCCCAAGGAAGTCCCAAAGAAGTCGCATAAACGTGACAAAGAAGTCCTAGGAAAGTACCATAAGAGTCCCATAAGAGTCCCATAAGAGTCCCATAAGAGTCCCATAAGAGTACCCTAAGAGACCTGTAAAAGTCCCAAAGAAATCATATGAAGGTGGGAAATAAGTCCCAAATAAATCCCAAGGATGTCCCAAAGAAGTCGAATAAACGTCCCAAGTAAATCCCAATGAAGTATTATAAGAGTCCCATAGAGTCCCATAAGAGTCCCATAAGAGTCCCATAAGAGTCCTGTAAAAGTCCCAAATAATTCACAAAAAAAAAGTCCCAAAAAAAACTCCCAACTAACGAAGGCTTTTCCTCGTTTTCGTCCTGCGCCCAGTCAAAAAGGATATCGGACCTGTTTTCCCTCTCCAACTGCTGACTCTGTCCCCATTAATGTCAAGCCTGCAGGACAAATTTGGCTATTTGCATGCAGTTTTTGCACTCACTTGACTCACGCACACACACATGGTCACATACTTGTTCCCCACTTGACAGAGCGCCCGTTCCATTCCGCTTGTTCCTTTTTCCGTTCCGTTTTTGCGGAACATAAATCACGCGCCGCAACACTTTTTCGCAGCAACGTTTTCCGTTTGCATTTTTTTTTTTTTTTTTTTTTTTTTTTTTTTTTTTTTTTTTTCGTTTCACCTTGAAAGAAATTAATTAAAAGCGCTTTATTGTCCTTTTTATATAGTGGTGTGGCGAGGAGAAACTGCGCTTTTTACCCGCCCCTCTGTGTTTATATTTATTTATATCATTTTTTCCCAATTTGTTGGGGATTTCTTTTGGTTTTTTTGTTTTGTTTTGGTTTCGTTTCAATTTCGGTTCGGAGTGGGGTTCCCCCTTTTAGCGCTTGCTCTGCAATTCAAATGGAAATTAATTAATTTGCCACCAGGGAGAGTGTGTGTGGGGTGGGAGGACTGGCTTTATGTTTGCCTTGTGCGCGGTGTCAGGCTTCAAAATGTTGCTCGCTCCGCATTTATTTGACTCTGAACACTGACTGACTGACCCATCTGCCTGCCACAGGGAGAACGAGATTGGAGAGCAGCAAGCGAGCGAGCTCCGAAATCCCCGCGTTGTTTGCTTGTTTGGCTTGGCTAATGAGTTAAATTACATGTGCCAGAGAGAAGAAGGATATATCTCGGCAATGCTCTGGTTTGGGGATTGCTTTTTCCCCCCAAAATTCCACAAAACTCGGGTTCGCATTAATAATGATAAATGAGACTTGCTGATGAGTTGCCTCTGCCTGCCTGCCTACGACGACGATGCCTTTCCAAAAATTAGGAACCGGCCATTAATGCGGGGAAAATTGCATTTTGCAGACATAAATCGCATCTAAATTCAATTAACTACATTCAATTCGATACTGGGTTCGTGGGGGGTTGGGGGTTGGGGGTAATGTAAGCTCATTTGGTGGAAAATCTCATTAAGTGACTGGGCGAAGGGCCATGCAACCGCGGAGCAGAACGTTAATTAGGAAGGCTTGTAATTGAATATCCCCAAAAGCATTTCCTCGACTCATGTGCGTCTGTTTGTGTGTGTGTGCTTATCAGGCTCCTTGCTGTGTGTGTGTCCTGTGTCCTGTGTCCATTTTCTTGCATTGATTCCGCTGCCTCATCTTCCGCTGATCGCTCAATTAGTACGAGTGTTTGGCGTCGCTTCTGATTATTGCCTCCTCCTTCGACATGGCGCTCCTCTCTCTGCGCTTCTCATTGGAGGCTTTCCTAAGTTCCGGCTCAACCGATTACCGGGGCCAACTATTTAGCTATTTAGCCACCCCGCCCCGGCCCTCCTCTCTCTCTCTCTTTCTGTGTGTGCTAATTATGGCCTGTCAGCGCCTCAATCGCATCCGCTTCGAGAGCGAAACCCAGCCTTTTATATAGACACGTCGCTTCGAGAGCAACACAAACACTGCATAATTGCAGCAACCGGCTGGAATAGTTTGCGCATCATTTGAGCTCCGGCCTCGCGATGCTCTAGCTGCTGTAATTGCGCCACTGAAGTTGGTCGGTTGCCTGCTGACCTGAAGCCCCACCACCATCCGGTTATCAAACCGATCCCAATCCGTTGACGACGACAGCCGGAACAGGTCGAATAGGTTGGTGTGGCCACTCACCGTTAAAGGACACACACCGACCGACCGACGACTCTATATTTACGAGACGCCCCCATAATGGTCGCATTGAAATTCAGTGAACAGGCAAAAAGTAGTTTAGTCGCTAAATAGTTTAGCCAGGCGAGGCAGGCGAGCGGGCGAGATGAGTGTGTTGCCGGCTTATGGCTAAATATAGTTAGCCAGGCCCATGCTACAGATACAGATACAAATGGAGATAGAGATATATACAGCTACCCAGCAAACAAAAACGTGGAAATAATGGAAAAATGTCCGCTAAAGATATTAAATACAGACAATAGATCGAATTTTCCGAATTAGTTTCGTTAAATGCTCAAAAACGGACCGGCAAATGGACGAATAGCGAACGAGCAACGCGAATTAACAGAATTAAACACGCTAAGAAGATTCTTATAAGGTCCGCAATCGAAATCTTTTTCGGATTCCGAAAATTATAGCATTTGCTGCCATAAAACTTAGCTTTATTATGGTTCATGAGTCTGCAATCCGCAAAACTATCGTTTTCAATATCATAAACGATTTTTTTGTTTGCTGGGTTCATCTCTAGATATATATATATATATATATATACATATACTGACAACAAAATGGGCCCGTTTTGCCAGCTAAGCTACGCTCTCTCGCTTAAATGCCTGCAAAATTGCACCGTCAAGAGCAGCGGGGTCCTGGGACCAGGAAAAGGTCCTGCGGTGGGCGTTGTTTTCAGCATCGGGGCGCCCCTAATTCAATTGTTTGTAATGTTGCCGGACATTTAGAGTTAAATGCTTGCTTACACATAATGCCCATTAAAGGTGATGTATGTGCGGCCCATTTGGGGATTGCTAAGCCCCCCGCTGCACGCTGGAGGTCCTATCGTTGGAGGTCCTGGGCCCAGTACGGTTGGCTGGCTATGCGAAACTTGCCAGATTGTGGTCCGCTGGCCTGCGGTTTGGGGAAATTTCTGTGAGGGATTCAAGGGACGACACCCCCACAACACTAAGCAGCCTAAATAAGGATGTATAATAGTGGCCTCCAAAATTATTTTAGGACTTTATATCAAGAGCCACTACAAATGGGGTAAGAAGCCTATAGAACTGGTAATTAGTTTTAGATTACCATGAAGATATATTTATAGAAAATATTTTTTAAATATATTTAATACAACCCTTTTAAATACTAGAGTTTTAAAATAGCTAAGCACTTTGATTGAAAATTGCCCCAAAAGCTTGGGGCTTTGAGCTTCATTTGCTTCATAATCAAATGAGCAGCGCCAGCCCAAACAAAAGCCGTCTGAATCCGATTGAGCAATCAAAAGAGATAGACCACCGCCCACTGTGCAGCACAGTGGTTGCCATAGAGCAGTCGTAATTACACGGCATTACCTGACGTTCAGTGCGTATCAGCTTATCCCATAATGGGGACTTGTCTCTGTTGTCTCTCTGTCTCTCTCAATCTCCCTATCTCCCTGTCTCCTCTATCTCTGCCTGACTGTGCCTCTTTGGCCCAGTGAAACAAATGCCTCTGGGTAGGTCAGCCATTGTCAAAGCGGACTTTAAACACACATGTGGACACGCACAGCCTGGTCTGAGCACACACAACCACCCACTCACCCACACCCAACCTATACTATACTTTAGAGACCCCCGCACTCGGATGGCACCTTGAATTGTGTTTGCTTTCTGGCCATTTGACTGAAAGGACTCGGCGACAACGTAGGGCAGCAGCAGCAACAACAAAACAAAGCCCAGCGAATGATGGAACAAACGGAAAAAGCCGCAGGACCAGTCGCAGGACCCTTTTGGCCTCAGTGTTTGTGTTGCTTTTCAGCTATTTTTTTTTGTTTTTGCTTTTCCGCTTTTCTTGCTTTCCTTTTCTCTGCTTTTTTTTTAGTTAGAGTTTGAGGCGTATGGGAAATTATTTTTACAATTTCAATGTCAACATGTTGGTGGAGGCCCCCCAAGCACGCGCCAAGGACGATGAGAGAGAGAGAGAGAAGGCAAGGGGTTGTTGAAGTTAACTAAAAATACGTATGCGCAGCTAACGACAGCATATTACGTATACGCAGAGCTTGAATTTAACTCGCACACACAAAAAAAAAATACGTATACGCCGCGTGACCAGCTGGAAAAGTTACGTATACGCCACCGAAACAGAAACAAAATGGAATCGGAATGCCAAGGGGAAACGGAAACTGGCTGAGGCGTGGCCTTAGTGGCACAAACTTAAATTAAAACAAGCGAAAGGCAAACAAATTTCAAAAGGAAAAAAAAAGAAGCAAAAAATGCAAATAGAAAGTTGCCACAAAATGATTTGCCAGGATGAGAAGGAGCAGAAGCTTGAAGAGGAGGCGACGGCGGCGGCTATGGCCCAGGGGAGTCAGAAGAGAGACCATGTCAGTGGCGCATTAAAAAATCATTTTCAATAACGCGCTCCACTGCCATCCTGCCTGGCATCCTGCTGCTGGTAGTGGTGGCTCCTCTCTCGCAACTCAATTGTTTGCATTTTGCATGCATTGACAGACAGAGCACACACGGGACCCCTAGTCCCGAGTCTCCTCCAGGAGGAGCTGCCTCCTCCATCCTTCCGGATACAGATGTTATGCGGATGTTAGGCGCTGTCAAGCCAAGCACTCACTTGCCACGCCTTGCCTTTCACCTTGATCGCTTTGCCTTACCTTCTTCTTTTTTTCCTTCTTGCAACAAAGAATCAGGCTTTATGGGAGTATAGCTTAGCAAATTGGATAAACCAAAAGCCTGTTAAATACCTGTATATAAATCATTGTCTGGCAAATGGGATAAAATAACTAGCAATTTCCCCGAGTTTAAATTAACAATATAACTTTCACTCACAGCCTATTAGCAACAATTTGTACAGCAAGCCAAGCCAATTACAAAACTATAAATACTATATATATAAAGCTGGATATACATATAGTTGGTAATTCAGTTTCAACTTTTCAAACAACAAAACCAAACAAACAAACAAACAAAAAAATCGCTATAAATCCCACATCCCCCCGAGGTAGACCATAACTTTGCGAGAGCAAGCATTTAGCCAAGCGGAATGAATCCGAAAGGATAATGCTAACGATAACGATGGGCGATAACGATAACAATAAAAAGGGAAGAGCAGAAAGAAAAAAACAAGAAAGAAAGCTGGCTTAGGAAAACCAAAGCTGGTACACCCTAGCAGTAATTGGAAAAAAGATCAGATTTTATTTATAATCGATCAAAAATATAAAATTGATAATGAAGAAGAAAAAGAGGAGAGGCGTTCAGACTGTTCGTTCAACAACTGAATCGATTTAGGCTGGGTTACCACTCAGAAGATGCTAAAACTAGTTGGGAATTATAGTGCCACATCAAGGAACTACATTTTTTAATGTAATTTTTTCAATTATTTTTTTTTTAAGTTTAATATCAATATTTTATTACTTTTTTAAAATTTTATTTTTATTTTTTTATTTATATTTTATTATTTATTTTTAATTATTTATTTATTTATTTTTCAATTATTTATTTATTTTTAATTATTTACTTATTACTATTATTTATTTATTTTTAACTATTTACTTATTATTATTATTTTTTTTTTTAATTTATTCGTTGACTAATTAATATGATTTATAGGTTCGAAAATAATATTTTTACTGGTTTCCAAACATCTGCCCAAAATGATAATACCCTTGCAAGGGTATAAACAAAAGGGGGCATAGCGGTAAAGGACATTCCGCTCTGTTATTCCGCCATTAATGTTCGCGTATTGAGAGCCATCTAATTGCATTTGCTCAAGGATACTCATGAAGCGTGTGGATAGCAACAATAGAAGCGTGTCCTGAGAGTGCGTATGTGTGTGTGTGTGTGGGGCGAACAATGGCTAAATGTCAAGTTTAATTGTTTGTCTGTCATTAGAGCACACACACAAACACACACATACGCGAGAGGGGGTGCAGCGATGCATGGGATTCTCTTTTTTATTTTCTCTGCTAATTTCATACAATTAAATTTTTGCTCCATGGCCGAAACAAAGGAATCAAATGCTGTGCTACAATAACTTGGGGCCCCGCGTCGCGTCGCGCGTATTTGCGGCAAACTCTCTCAAGCGAGCCACTTAAACAGCCTCACGCTCGGTTGAATATGTTTTGATTAAGCCAAGTATAACGAACACATTTCAGCTAGGACTTCAGGCAGGCAGGCAGGCTACCAGAGAGGCATATGGCCCCGCCCGCCCGCTCTGGGTGAGTCTCACTTTCCGAGTGCCAAGTGGAAAGTAGCAAGTGGCAAGTGGCGAGTACAGCGGGAATACACACTCCTTCTCCTCCCCCCCAGGCTGGGTGCACGTTTATATACTCCAACGGACTCTGGTCAGGCACTGGGCCGTGTGAATGACATGACGTCCTCGTCCTCGACGTCGTCGTCCCTCCAGAGTTTCTTTATTTTTAAAGCCATGTTGTGTGTGTTGTGTGGGCGGCCTATACACGTAGTATATATATTTATAAATATTCACCCAGCAGACAAAAAAGTGCACATAAGCGGTTGTAACCGAAAAATGTCCGCTAAAGATATTAAATACAGGCAAAGAAGCGGACTTTCCGCTTTAGTTTCGCTAAATGGACGCGCAGGCGGACGAAAAGCGGACGAGTATTGGAAATTATCAGGATTAAACCTGCTAATGAGATGTCGTAATCGAAATCTTTCCACAAAACCCATGACAGATGATTTACTTTATTATCTTTCATGAATCTGAATCGGACGTCTTCAAAACTATCGTTTTCAATATCATAAATAAAGTTTTTGTCTACTGGGTTTATATCTATATATATATACATATATACTGGAATGTTTGTGCTGAGCTGTTATCCTGCGGAGGTGCCATGGTGCCGTCGTATGCGGTTTATTTCAAGTCGCTGGCACGCACGCAAAACTCCCACGAAAACGACCAAACGAAACGAAAACATAACCCAAGGGGCAAGAGATCAACCGGGGGGTTAAAAAGGTGGTGTTTTTGGGAGTATTACGGGGGGTATTACGGGGGGTAATTTTGGGGTATATTTTGCGAGGTTCTTTAGAGTGAATTATTGCAACGAAAAAGGACATTTTCTGTGTAAGATTCCAAAAAGATTATTGATTTCAATTAAAAAGTAAATCATACAAGTCCCATCTTGACCTAGAAACCCTCCTTAATTGTTTTCCAGCCACATTTCATTTTCTACCAGCAAGAACTTGGGTCCTGCTACTCACTACTGCTGTCCTGTCAATGGCTGTAAGTCCCAAGACCAGTCTCAGTCTCAGGTCTTTGTGTGTGTGTGCTATTATGGGCTTATACACAGGCAGCATATGAAATGACCACAGCAGGTCCTGCTTTTCTTACTTGGGGGAAATGGAATGGAGGCGGTATCCTTTGGGGTTTCGGTTTTCAGTTTGACTTGACATGCATCAGCATCATTATTTTGTGCTTTTAATGTTTTATTTAGCCCGGTTTGCCGACAGCAATACGCAAACGGGGTGGTGCCTTCTGTCTGACCGACCGCCTACGTGCCTACGGTTTTGCGCTCATTTTCTGAGGCAGTGAGGCAGAGAGGAAAGAGGAGTGCCTACCCCCCTACTTTTCCACCCTCTGCTTTGAACCACACATGTTTGTGGATGTGGATGTGTGTGTGCCATGAGAGTGTTCGCCATTTGCAACGAAGCACTCAAACAACATTTAAAAAGGCCTCATTTTCATGAGCCGTAGAAGAGGAGGAGGAGGAGTAGCTGGCCCCCGGGAGGAGCCTGCTTCTATGTGTGTGTGTGTGTGTATGCCACTCGGCACATAATTGTTTGAAACAAATGTAGTGCACACACACACACACACACTGCACCCACTGGCATACACACACACAGACATGCGGGATATTTTATTAGGCCATTCAGTTAGTCAGTCATTTAGTCAGTCAATCAAACTGGGCAGGCAATTAAAGTTTCACTGCCCCCATCAGGAGCAGCAGGAGCAACAAGGATAACAACAACAACAGAAACAACAGGAACAATAGGACCAACAAGACCAACAAGCACATTGCCAACAATGAAAGCAACTGGCTAAAAAGAGGCAAACAAACACATCAAATGGCCTGGCAAACAACCAACAGGCAATGGTTTTCCAAAAAGGGTTTTAGTAGTATGGTTTTATATGTGTTTTATATATATAAAGGATATAGCAGCAGCTATCCTGAATCCTTTCAGATAAATGAAATTTCACCAGAAATGAGTAAAGAGCAGAGTAAAGAGCAGTTAGAGCTTGATTAATTATGTATTGAAAGGCATAGCAAGGGATTTTAAAATCATTTTCATGTATTAAATAAATTTATATATGAAAAGAGAGAGTGGGTTCTAGTTTTTGAAACCAATTTTAGGGGTTAAATTAATTAATATTTCAGCAGAAATACAGAAACTATCCCAATTTTAAATTTAAAAGCCTCTTCCCATTTCCTTACTTTTTCTACATGTAAAACCCTTTCTTACATTAAAATTACCATTTAAAATGTCATTTTTTGTAACTCTCTTCCATTTTTTCTACTACTCTTACAGGCCTATCCCAGCCGAGATATAACCAATATTGTGGAATCATCGCACTACCAGAAGATTGGTGGCTGGTGCCGTCAGGGTGCCTTGAATGCGGCCAAATGCAAGGGCTCACATCGCTGGATCAAGCCTTTCCGCTGTCTGGGTGAGTGCCTGACCATCAACTTACAAACCAAATCCAACTAATCACTGATCCAATCTCTCTTTTTCTATATATATCTATGATATGTTACCCCCATCTTCTCTCCACAATGACGTTTGGCTTCAGAAGGACCATTCCAATCGGATGCCCTGCTGGTTCCAGAGGGCTGTCTCTTCGATCACATCCACAATGCCTCCCGCTGCTGGCCCTTTGTGAGGTGGAACCAGACCGGAGCAGCCGCTTGCCAGGAGCGAGGCATGCAGATGCGTAGCTTTGCCATGCTTTTGCCCTGTGGAATCTCTGTATTCTCGGGGGTGGAGTTTGTCTGCTGCCCCAAGCATTTTAAGAGTGAGTAAAACTAGGAAAAACCTTACTAAAAATATGGCTTAAATTAAACATATTTTAAATTTTTTATATAAATTAAAGAAGCATTAAAAGATATTTTCTATATTAATAAAAGAAGCCTAAACTTATATTTTTTTTAATAAATTAATTTAATTTGTTTTGTAGCATCGACCTGTTTTTGTTTAGCATTCGTAATTGCAGCACTTGAGGTCATAGCCGGCTAAATTAATTTAATTTTAAATTATATTTTTTATATAAATTTAAGAAGCGTTAAAAATATATATTTTTAAATAAATTAATGAAGCTTTACATTATATTTTTTTATAATAATATTACATTTTTAAAATAATATTATATTTTCTTTAAAAATTAAAGAAGCTTTAAATTATATTTTCTGAATAATAAATATTTTCTATATAAATTAAAGAAGCCTTAAATTATAACTTATTTAATTTATATAAAAAATATTATATAAAAAATACTCTATAAAAAAATTCTATGAAAAATATTCAATATTTATATAGAAAATATTATATATAAATTAAAGAAGCATTATATATTTTCTATATAATTAAAAAAAATTCTATTATATTCTTTATATAAATTAAAGAAGTTTTAAATTGTATTTTCTTTAAAAACCTAAACAGCTTCAACTTATATTTTCTATATAAATAAAATCATCTTTAAATTATATATTTTCTACATAAATTAAACCCTGTTTTATGCTCCCTTGTAAGCCATATTTTTGTTGCCCTCAAATATCCCTGTTTAGTTTGAAAAACAATAGTTTTTATGCCACAAAAATATGTTATTCTGCTGACGTTTACATTTCCCTTTTTCCATTTTCTTTTCCCCCTTGAATTGGTATACAATTTCCCTGGCATGTATGTTACACCCATTTCTTTTTTTTTCACCCAGTTTTGTATTGTTTTTTTTTCGGGGGAGAGAGTTGGGCCATTAGTTGCTTTGGCGTTCAATCTGTGGTTATAGAATTAATTATTTAAACCGAAAATCGAATGCACAAAACTAACAAATGTGCCATTACCCACCCTATGCGATTATCAGTTGTAAATTATTTAAACAGTTTCGAGAATTATTTATGCAAGAACTTAACAATTGAAGGATTAAAGTTTTAGTTTTATTAGGAAAAACCTTTGCAAGAACCTTGTAAAACTAATAATAATCTCCTTTTTTTAGCCGATGAAATCCATGTGAAAAAGACCGACTTGCCTGTAATGCCACCGGCACAGATTAGCAGTGCCAACAACGATGAACTGGTGGCCAACGACGAGGATGATAGCAATGACTCGAATTACTCAAAGGATGCTAACGATGAGGAGCTGGACGATGAGGATGATCTAATGGGCGACGATGAGGAGGACGAAATGGTGGCCGACGAGGCGGCTGCGGCTGGTGGTAGTCCCAGTGCCGGATCTGGATCTTCGGGAGATGCCAACAGTGGCTCTTTGGATGACATAAATACGGAATACGATAGCGGCGAGGAGGGTGACAACTACGAGGAGGATGGTGGAGCCGGTTCTGAGGCTGAAACCGAGGGAGATTCATGGGATCAGAGTGGTGGAGCCCAGAAGGCCCAGAAAGGTCTAGGTGGTGCCTCGTCTGCTTCCCTGGCCTCGTCATCCTTATCCTCATCCTCGTCCGCATCATCCCCGTCTTCGGTTTCTGACAAAACACCCACCCAGAAGTCCGACCTGGTGACCAGCACCCCACAGCTCTCGGTGGCCGCTGCTGCAGCTGCCAATGCCAATGGAGGATCTTCTGGCTCAGGATCGGGTTCGGGACAGGGAGCACCGCCACCTTCGACGGCACAACCCACTTCGGACCCATATTTCACCCACTTTGATCCACACTATGAGCACCAGAGCTACAAAGTAAGTCAGAAAGTAAGTGTTTACGTTGAGGGCGCAGGTTTATTTATCGATGCAACACAAAACGTATTCTAAACAAAGGAAGCCCAACAGCGCCTTGAGGAATCGCATCGCGAGAAGGTCACGCGGGTGATGAAGGACTGGTCGGATCTGGAGGAGAAGTACCAGGATATGCGTCTGGCCGATCCCAAGGCGGCCCAATCGTTCAAGCAGCGGATGACGGCCCGCTTCCAGGTCAGTCATCCATCCATCCATCTATCCATCCGTGTGACGCACTCATTCCCTCCACCATAACCCTTCACTGTCACTGTCACTGTCTCTCTCTCTACCTCTACCTCTACTCTGTCTCTCTACTCTCATCACATCTCTCTCTCTCTCTCTGTCTCTCGCACTGAACCCCACTTCGACTCTGCCTGAAAGCACCAACCACCCCCTACTACCCTGAAACCCCAGCCCTTTCCACCTGTATCCACCACTGTATCTACCTGTATCTATCAGCTCAATGACTATGTAAACGCTATGTCTCTGCATCTGAATGTGTGTGTATGTCTGCGTCTGTATTGGGGGGCTTCACCTGGCAAAGGGGGGTATCAAAGGATCAAACTATTGATAATTCAATTACAATTATATTGTTAATAAAATTACTAAACTTTTAAGAGTAATTAATAAATTAAAGATGTTAAACACGGACAAAGAATCAGACTTTCCGCATTAGTTTCGCTAAATGCTCAAAAACGGAGCCGCAAACGGACGAATAGCGAAAGAGCATCGCGAATTCTCAGGTTTAAACCCGCTAATGAAATGTTGTAAAGAAATTTTAAAATGAAAAGTCATAAAGCTAACTAAACTATCACTGAAACCTAACTATAAATTATTTAAATAAATTTAGTAAATTATAAAACATTTTTATAATATATATATAATAGGGTAACTCTTTTTGCCAAGTGAAGCTACCCTTGTAATAGGCCTCATAACTAGTATTCAAGACATCTTGTAGTATATATAAACCATATCATAATCGTTTATCATTTCCCTGTGTTGATTTTGTTACCATTTTTAAACCATTATCATGCACCCAGTATCGTAATCGTAATCGTAATCGTTATCGTTATCGTACTCGTACTCCTACTCGTAATCGTTTCCTACTCTAACCGTAAGCGTAGCTCATTGAGTCGTCTTTTTTCCGGCATTAAGTTATGCTCATTGTATTCGCCTGCTTTTCGTTTGCTGCCCCACGAAGTCCAGAAAAGCTGAGCAGTGACTCAGTAACTCTGAACATCGCTGGGTAGTCTTTATTATTTCATTTTCGTTGTGTATCCATATGTATGGCAAATGGGAGCGAAAGAGGCATCAGATTGTAATCATAACAGCAATAACAGTAACAATAACAATAACAATAACAATACCAGCTACAGTAACAGTAAGAGCAAAAGGCTGCTCAAAGTACGGCCACAGCAAGAACAGTAAAAATATTAAAAACAATAGATCAAAACTACTATCCATATTACTAACATCCAAAGTGCTTTGTAGTTGAACTGATTGGCATCTAAACTAACTAATAATTAATACCTATATACCAGAACCCTGTACCTATACCTCTATATATCCTTAGTTATCTCTTCATTTCGAAATCCTGCAAAACCCAATAACGATCCTTTCAAAAGACCCAGACGGATATCTCCCAGCCTCCCCCGACTTTGATGTGTATTGCTCGCATTATAGTCCTGTAAATGCTGCTTTCGTATAACCGCTGAGCTTTTGCAATAAACTGCAAATGGAATGAACTGCATCCATGTATATATTCCATAAAAATAACCCCTTCAGATTCAGATCAAAGTCCCAAAGTCCCAAAATCCCCAGAGACCCTGAGAACCGACTAGGATCATTATAAATCCAATCAAAAAAACTTATGCACCGCATCAGTGGCTCGCACTATCTCTCTCTCTCTCTCTCTCTCTCTCGCTCTGTTTCTGCCTAGCTCATGGTAGCACCATCTCTGTAGCGGCACCAAAAAATCCCATCCCATCCCCATCCCCGCGAGAAGTCCAGCCCACTCCCACGACCTACTCTCTCTCCCCAAACATTTCAACCACAAACATTTCACGAGATATCTACGTACGAATCAAAGTAATTTTTCGAAAAAACAAACCGAAAACCGATAAACGATAAACGAACAAACCAAATTACCGATAGACCACCGATCGACAGTTGCATATTGTTATCGATCGACGCAAATTCCCCATGCTGATAATCTTTCTCTCTTGGTGTGCAATACGTCTTTATATGGGAATGTAATTTTAGACTTCTGTTCAGGCACTCGAGGAAGAAGGCAACGCCGAGAAGCACCAGCTGGCAGCCATGCACCAGCAGCGTGTCCTTGCCCACATCAATCAGCGGAAGCGGGAGGCCATGACGTGCTACACCCAGGCCCTAACCGAGCAGCCACCGAACGTGAGTAGAGTCAGTCTTCTCAAAAAAAAAAAAAAAATCGAAAAAGGAAAGATCCTTAGCCTCAGAGAGGACTTTGAGTCCACCCATTTTTGATCCTTTTAGTTTTTTTTTTCCCCCCAAAATTAAACTGAAAACTATCCCGATTTAATATTAAATATTATATTAACCATCTTTAATCCCCCTTTAGGCCCACCACGTTGAGAAATGCTTGCAGAAGCTGCTGCGCGCCTTGCACAAGGATCGTGCCCATGCCCTGGCCCATTATCGCCATCTGCTAAACTCCGGAGGACCTGGTGGCCTAGAGGCAGCTGCCTCGGAGCGACCACGCACCCTGGAGCGTCTGATTGACATTGATCGTGCTGTTAACCAGTCCATGACCATGTTAAAGCGCTACCCCGAGCTATCGGCCAAGATTGCCCAGCTAATGAATGATTACATTTTGGCGTTGCGCAGCAAGGACGATATTCCCGGATCATCGCTGGGCATGAGCGAGGAGGCTGAGGCCGGCATTCTGGACAAATATCGCATTGAGATCGAGCGCAAGGTGGCCGAGAAGGAGCGTCTTCGTCTTGCCGAGAAGCAGCGCAAGGAGCAGCGTGCCGCTGAGCGGGAGAAACTGCGCGAGGAGAAGCTACGAATGGAGGCCAAGAAGGTGGACGATATGCTCAAGTCGCAGGCGGCCGAGCAGCAATCATCACAGCAGTCACAACAGCCCTCGTCCACTCAGTCGCAGGCGCAGCAGCAGCAGCAGGAGAAGAGCCTGAGCAGCAAGGAGCTGGGCCTGGGCTCCGATGGTGGCCTGGTGACCGCGGCCAATCTTAACTTGGACACCACCAAGAGCGAGAAGGAGCTCTCGGACACTGAATATGCCGAGGCCACAGTAAGGTGGGTATACAAAATATATTTTCCACTTTGATTTAGACTCTTTAACTAATTTTGGTCTTTGTTTTATTTTTTTTTTTTGTTGTGCAGCAGCACCAAGGTGCAGACCGTGCTGCCCACGGTCGACGATGATGCTGTGCAGCGGGCGGTAGAGGATGTGGCCGCTGCCGTTGCCCACCAGGAGGCCGAGCCGCAGGTGCAGCACTTCATGACCCATGACCTGGGCCACCGCGAATCGGTATTTGATTTTGGGAATTTTTTTATAATTATTGAAATTTTATTTATATATTTTTTTTAATTATTGCAGAGCTTCTCGCTGCGCCGTGAATTCGCGCAGCATGCGCACGCGGCCAAGGAGGGTCGCAATGTCTACTTTACGCTCTCCTTTGCCGGCATCGCCCTAATGGCGGCCGTCTTTGTGGGCGTGGCCGTGGCCAAGTGGCGGACATCACGCTCGCCGCATGCCCAGGGCTTCATAGAGGTCGATCAGGTGAGGATTTGGTATCAAAGATACAGAAAAAGAAGGGATGTAGATCACACACACAAAATTTAGCTTAGAATTCCCAACTGGTTCTATACTTTTTCGTGATATATTTCCCCATCTATCTATCTCTTTCTTATATTCAAAATTTATTAATAATTTATCTTTTTTAAACATCTAGAACGTGACCACACACCATCCCATCGTGCAGGAGGAGAAGATCGTGCCCAATATGCAGATCAATGGGTACGAGAATCCGACCTACAAATATTTCGAGGTGAAAGAGTAAGCGGGACAGCTGCTATAATGGCGCGGCTGTGCAAGCAAGAGGCACACACATCAAAGACAGCAGCGGCGTAAAAAATAAAAATAAAAACAAAAAACCAAACAACAATTTCAAAATGGAATCTTAAGCATAATATTAAAAAACAAAAACAAAAAACCAAATAAGCAGCAGAGAAGAGGTGGAAGCAGAAGAGAAATGATTTTTTTTTTTCGTCAAACAAAAAGGAGCGCAGTTCCAATAAGAGAGAATAGAGAGAAGCAGAAGAAGAAGCAAAAGAAGATGCACGGAGAACCGAGAGAATGGAGAATCCGAGAAAGGGGTAGAAAGAAGGCAGATAAATTCAATGAATGGTAATATATCTATATATTAAATTAAAGCAAGCAAGCAGAAAGGCAAAGAATATAAAGCAAGCAATTAAATTTAAGTATTTGAATGTTTAACAAAAATGCAGTAAAAACATCCTCTCTAGCTCTCTGTCTCTCTTAATCTTACTTTCACTCTCTCGCCCTCACTTTTGCTCTCTCGCTCTGTCTCACTTGGCCAGTCTGTACCTTTCCCACACACACACACACTTGGCACTTTGTTGTTATTGTTGGGAATGAAGAAGCAAAAAAAAATAGGCAAGAAGAATAAGAAGGGAGAAGCAGGAGGAGGAGGAGGAGAAAGTGAAGGAGGTGGAGAAGAAGGAGAGCAGAAGCAGAAGCAAAACGCAAAACAAAAGATATTCCTAGTAAATAAATTTGTCAACACACACACACAATACATGCATCACTCATGACTCACACATACACATGACTAGCACATGACCCAGGACACCACATGCAGCTTCGTAGCATACTTTTAAGCGTTGCTTGCAAGCCGATCGCAATAAAATTTTAGAGCCGCGCTAAGAAAGCTGAAAGCAAGTAAAAAACACACACTTACACTCACTAAGACACACACACACACACACAAGTGAACCTAAGAGCTACCTACGCGTACTAATCTCTATATATGAACGTGCATATATGCATATATGTATATGTATAACTCTTTCTAAACATTACATACACACACACGCCATATACCACACACCCATAAATGCAAAAGCAAAAGCAAAACCACAAGCCCAACAAATTATATATACACAATATATATACATATATATATATACACAATATATATTTAAAGCAAAGCAAGAAGAAATGTCCATAAATGTATTTATGTATCTATACACGAGCAAAAAAAAAAAAAAACACAACCCGTAAGGAAGAAAACAAAAAAAAAACAAGAGAAGATTTGCCAGCAGCCATTATAAAGCAAAAGCGAGAGAATTTCTATAAACGTAACGTGATGTAACGTAAACGTAAACCGCAACGTAACGTGATGTAACGTAAACAGCAACGTAACGTGATGTAACGTCAACGTGAAGGTAAACGTAAACGTAACGGCAACGATGCTTGGCAGTCTAATGAAATTAATAAATAAAATCAGCTACGTAAACAGAAACAATGCAAAACGCTAAGCTAATTGCAAACAGAAACAAAAAACAAAATAAATAATTTGCAAAACGGCAAAAATAAGGAAAATGCAAATTGAGACATGAATGAGAAGAACTTTTAGAACTTTTTCTGCATATTTTGTGTGTAAGTCGATGGCAAAAAAAAAAAATGTTTATTCTCTTTTTTTATGTTACATGTTTCACTCAAAGGCCAGCACAAAACACTATACCCACATATACACACAACACACACACCAGAGGAGTCCTTGAGCAGTCGAAAAGCAAGAAAATTGCATTTTTATTTTCACTCCCAAGCTTTTCTGCAATCAAACTGTTTAAATAATTGCCTGACTTAGGCGAAATCTGATAAGGGTTACCCAAACGGAAACCCAGACCGGACTCCGAGACGATGACGGAGACCGACACACCACCTACTAGTAAAGTGCCGAAGTGGCGAAGAGGCCCCCCAAAGATAAACCCCATTTCGAAATGGCTAGTTTCATTTCTCAACTCGATTGCTTGGCAAATATTTGGCCTGCTTTGTTCGAGCAGCAAGATACTGTTACTCAATCAAGCCAAATATAATCGAAATGCTATTCCCCCTTCAATCAGACGACGATTGGACGCCCTTTCGGCTTGATCAAGTTCGATTTAAATTGCATTCAACCAAGGGAAAAGTCTATCAAAGTCTTGCAAAAATTTAATTTAAAATTAAAACTAAAACTGAAAATTAAAAAAATATCAGAAAAGCTGAAATGAAAATTAAGATGGAACTATAAGTAAACAAAAAACTATATCAAAAGCTGAATCATATTCTCAGCCCTTATATTGAAATCGATAACGATAACGATGGAAAATTTAAGCTCAGATTGAAACTGAAACTGATATTGAAAGGTGGTTTGAAACAGGCGCTACAACCTGGTTAATGGAGATTGAAAATGAGGGGTTGCCTTGTGCGATTCGAATATTAAATCGGAAATTGAGATTTTGAATGAGATTTGAGATGCGAATTGAACAATAAATGAAAATGCAATTAAAGCGTAGCAACAAAGGTTCTAATTGAAACTGATATTGTAGCTGTAATTTAAGTTGAAGCTTAAAGCCACTGCGATTGAAAGCCATTCATCGAAATCGGAAGAACCGAGCTAGCAACTGAGATTGAAGCAAAGTTAGAAATTGAACTCAAATTGAGGAGTTTTAAGTGGAACAGAAAATTTGATTCAAATTTTAAAAAACATTTGAGATTGAGGCTAAAATTGAAGCTGGATGAAACCGAATATGGAACTGAAATTGTAATTGAAACTATTATTGCAATTGAAGGTGAAGTAGTAAATGAAAATAGGTTTTTCAATTACAACTTTCCCTTCAGTTGCAAAATTCAGAGTCAATTAGGATCACAGCCATTAATTTGGTTTCTGAGCATCTGGATTAGTGACGATTTCAATTTTGAATTTATTTTAGATTTTTTGTTTCAATTGAAACCCTTACTTTGGGTCCAATTTTTGGCGGTGCTTTAGTCTCAGTTTCTGGACTCAGTTTGTGCTTTAATTTTCTCCTTCAATTCCATTTTTGATGTGAGTTTCAATTAAAATTTTACCATTTTAAACTCGAAACTTCAAGTTTAGCGCCCGTTTTATTGATCAATCAATATCCAAGTTGATTTTTGGAGCTCTATGGATATCAAAAGAATTTCTTATCTGTGTTTTTTTTTCGGAATCTAAGAATCCGTTCTTCGAGGCAAGCTCACGGTGCTCCCCGTACACACAAACAGACACTGACAGACGACACACAACATTATATAATGCTAAATGTATTACGACAAACAATATATATACATCTCTATATATATACATCTCTATATATATACATATATATATATATATACAAACACATATATATTTCAACAGAACAACAAAACAAACAAAAGGCGAATCAACTACACAAAACAAGTAAATAAGAAGAAAAAAATCTAACTAGTCAAAGCTTGAATATTTTTTAATTTATTCATTAATACAACAAGAACAACAACAACAACAAGAAAGCAAAAAAAAACAAAAATGAAAAAGTATACATATATATAAAAACCAAAACAAAAAACAAGAAAAAACAATTGATATTTACACTTAGTGAAGCAAAAAAAACAAAACAAAAAAACAAAAAAAGCGGAAAGTAAAAGCAAAAAAAAAAACAAACAAAAACAAAAAAATGATGCAAATGTGTAAGAAATAAACCCCGTCCTGCATAAATAAAATTAAATAAAATAATAAAAATAAATGAAAAACACAAAAGAATATCATAAAACAAAAAAGATTTACACAAAGATTAAAAAAAAAGAAAAGAAAATAAGGAAAAGAAAGGAGAAAGCAGCAACAAGAAAATTATAAATGAAATCGCATGTGTTTTTGTCGTAGTCTCATCATTGAAAAAACAAAGAAAAGAAAGCAAAACAAACAAAACACAAAAACAAAACCACAACAAACAAAAAAGAAAAGAAAAAAAAAGCAACAAAAAAAAAATGCAAGTAAATCGTAACGAGAGAAAAGCAGCAACAATTTGTGTAATTCTTTTTGTCAAACTATGATTTTTGCATAAAAAACGAGAGGCGACGATATATAGACGAGGGCCGACGGCGATCGGAGGAGGACAACTCTCCTTTCTCGCGCATAAATTTAAATATTAAATGTACTCAAAGACAATTGTAATTGCAACAATAATTGTACGCTATATATACTATTATTAATGTGGAAAAGATTTCAGCAGCATTCGGCATTTGGTCACTCCGACGAGCCCCAGGATCAAGATCCTTGATCCCCGATTATCTTGGGATCACTCTTCGTTTGGTGGGCGTAAGGTCGAAGGTCGTTTCGGGAAGCTTGGGCGCATATATAACCAATGGAGTACCCATTCTCTGTCGGGCCAATGACAGCCGGGAAAAAAATTGTATAATGTTTCACACACACAACAACAAAAACAAAAACAAAAAACAAAAAAAAATTAAAAAAAAAGAAAACAAAAAAAAAGAAAGAAAACCCCAAAACATAAAACATAAGAATGCAAAAGGAAACAAACAACAACAAAAGAAAACAAAAACAATTTTCAATGTATAATCATATAATTTGATTTTGAATTTTTGTGTTCTTTTTCGAAATATTTTGCATAAATAAAATAAAATAACAGAAAAACAAAAAAAAAACCAAAAGCAGGATGCAAAAATTTTAGAATGAATGAATCATTCTCAAGCCGGCGGCACGTGGAGTACGGCAGGTGGGGCAGGTCCAGATAACCTCAAGATTACTATGATTTATTTGGACGAACTCCCAGCCGGTCGATCGGTCATATTTCATTCCATCGATAACCCAAAACCAACCGCAACCTAATCAATTTTCATTGCCGTTTGGTATTTGGATTAGCATCGATAATAATCGGTAATGAGGCTTGGGTTTGGATTTAGAGTGGCTTTTTTTGGAATTCCTTTTTAGGTTTTTGGTAAGTAAAAAGGGTGGATAATTTTCGTATAATAATTATAGATGAATATATCCTTCAAAAGGTAAGTAAAACATGTATTATTATTATTTTAGATAACTATTTCTTTTAATAACTATATATATCGATAATTTATAGATATTTAAAGCAAAACTTTTATCGATATTTTAAGGCTGCAATCGATATTCTGTTTAATATTTCTGTCTAAGGAAGGGATTAACTGAGAGAAGCTATTTTGTCATTTCCAATCGAATATCGAATCTAAAGCAAAAATCGTATCGACACTTTAAGGTTTCAATCGATATTCTGTTAAAAGTATATGCCTTATGTAATCGAAATAAAAATCAAAGAAGGAACTGATTAACTAAGAGAAGCTATTGGGAAAGACCATATGCAGCTTTTTTTATATTGAGAAATCAGTTTTGACGTAGTTTTTAATGTAAATAAAATATTATATATATTAGTAAATCTCTTAAAAACCCTTTAAAGGCACAAAGATAGCCAAAAATCCTCAACGGGTCCCCAAATGCCTCAGAGTAAACGGAGTAAATATACAAAAATAAATGTTATAAACCATCCAACACCCCCTTAGAGATCCCACACATCGAGCGACAACATCCACTCAATGGGCTCGACTTCTAAGCCGCAGATACTGAGATACACGTCCCGAGGGGACACAAAACACATGTGTGTGTATAGTATGTCCGCCTCATTATGAGTTTCAACTTCGAGTGCGCCAACAAGCCTTTACAATAAATCACTTGAAAAGGTATATGTGAAATCAATGTAAGGCACTTCAGTCTATCAAGTGTCCAGAGCATGAAAATTGACGTACATTTTGATATATGAGCAGCGGGCGACAGAGAGCTAGAGAGCAGTTCTGACTTTAGTTTTGGGTTTTATTTTAACCATTTAATGTAGAGCATGGACTTACGACTTACTAACCCCAAACAGATACCAGATAGTAATCTGTCGAGTGGCGGCGGGCCTTGCCTTCATTGTGAAACTTTCCAAAGTGCATTCTGCATTCTGAAGAGTGCTGTGGTGCTGGGGACACACAAGTGGCAGCCGCGACATGACAAATGACAAACAATACACTTGCCTTTCTATCGGGGAAAACAGTGTTACAAGCTCTACAGAAACAGATACATAGATACTACAGATACAGATACAGACATAGAGATACTACAGATACAAATACTACAGATACAGATACAAAAGAATGTAAAGATACAGATATAGCAGACAACTTTGAAATGCACTTGAACGTATTGGCGGCGACTCAACAAGTAACAACGAGTAAGGCTAATTTCCCTGTTGTGCACTTAGCAATCAAGACCCTCTTCAAAAATTCTACAAATTCAATAATTATTTGGGCTTACTTTAGGGATTAACTAACTTAAAGTTGATGAAATGGAGCACATTTGCAAGTTATTTAAGACTAATTAGAGCTTAATCGAAGCTTAGGATTCCCAACGGGTTCAAGCTTAGATTGAATTAGCAATAGTTAGATTCTTTATTCTGTAAATTAAGAGCTTCTTAAATTTTAAATATTTCTCTATCATTGATTCTGTAAATTAAGAGCTCTCACTCGAGGGAAACACTCTCAAGCTCTCAAGAAGTTATCTCCCAAAGAGATCTTTAGTGGCAGGCACTCTCATTACGCTTGTCACCGGAGAGGAGTGACAAGATGTCACCCACCGATGAGATCGTTGAGAGATCCTAGAGAGCGGGACACAAGGCGGGCCAAAGCAAGCTCCTACAAAAAGAGGGCGGTCGGTCCCCACCCAGGTGCGATAAGGTAAGTGGGAATGGGACAAATAGTAAAGCCATCATATGTATATACCGTCTCACCTGAGTGATAATGGTGGTGGTAATGGTGCTTTCGCCTGATAAGGCAAAAACGGTAGCCCGCTCTCCCATCTGATAAGAGGGTGCTGCTGCTTGCTGCTCGTGCTGGGAAGCCAAAACATGTTGCTACAACATTAAAGTCACATTCAAATGGGGCTGATTAGCAGTAGCAGCAGCATATCAAGAGGGGGGTTGGGGCTGTAATATCAGATCGAGAGGTAAGGTCTGGTCTGGTTAAGGTAACCCCGTTTGTAGACTCTGTTTTTTTTTTTCTTTCTACTATCAACACAACCATATCGCCCACTGATATCGACTGCGACCCATAAGTAAACAAAAACAAAAGGGGGAAAAATAACATTAAAAAAACAGTGGAAAACAGTGACGAACGGGAGTTTTATGATCCCAACTCCCGATCGAGCTGGACGATATATTGTTTGTCAATATAAAAAAAAAAAAAAAAAAAAAAAAAAAAAAAAAAAAAAAAAAAAAAAAAAAAACAAGAAAGGAAGCTAACTTCGGCACGCCGAAGTTTGTATACCCTTGCAGATTGGTTTTGATATTTATATTATAAATTATAATACTGAAAACATTCACGAAACAGAGTTTCATTACATTTTACCTATACTTATTATGTTTACAGTTTGACAGTTACAGTTTTACATTCCCAGCTTTACATTTTCTCTACATTTACCGATCGGTTTGTATGGCAGCTATATGATATAGTTGTCCGATTTTCATAAAATTTATACCAAAATTCTGAACTAATAAAATAAGCTTATATCTCAGAGTAGATAAAAATAAGTTGAAAAACAACGAAGTTATAATTTTTTTCCTATTAATTTCATGATCGTTCCTATGGCAGCTATAAGATATAGTCGTCCGA
>VNJY01003100.1:0-33073 GCA_008042715.1 Drosophila bocki
ATATGGCAGCTATATGATATAGTTGTCCGATTTTCATAAAATTTATACCAAAATTCTGAACTAATAAAATGAGCTTATATCTCAGAGTAGATAAAAATAGGTTGAAAAACAACGAAGTTATAATGTTTTTTCTATCAATTTCCCGATCGTTCCTATGGCAGCTATAAGATATAGTCGTCCGATTTTCATGAAATTTTTACCAAAATTCTGAAATAATATAAAATGGCCATATCTAAAAAATGGTGCAAAAATGTTGATAAACAGCCAAGTTATAATTTTTTTTCCAAAAATTTATCGATAATTTGTATGGGAGCTATATGATATAGTCGTCCGATCCGGCCCGTTCCGACATATATAGCAGTGAGAGTATATAGAAGACTATATGCAAAGTTTCATTCAGATAGCTTTAAAACTGAGAGACTAGTTTGCGTAGAAACGGACAGACGGACAGACGGACAGACGGACGGACAGACGGACAGACGGACATGGCTAGATCGACTCGGCTGTTGATGCTGATCAAGAATATATATACTTTATAGGGTCGGAAAGGTCTCCTTCACTGCGTTGCAAACTTCTGACTGAAATTATAATACCCTGCAAGGGTATAATAAACCAATTTGGTACATGTCAAAAGACCTAATTTAAGATGTCTTGAAGTCAATTTTAAACGAAATGGTTTGTTTATATATGAATTGTGATATAAATTGCAAATTCCAATGTTAAATCTTTATTCAAATTCTGAAGAAAGGAAAAGTTACCAATATTTCACAATGAAGCTATTTAAAAAATATTATATATTAGACGGAAAAAAAGGAAACAAGGACTTCAAGACATTAAAACTATCTTAAATCCTCTTTTGTGCTGTGCTTTTCGTATCGTCTCTGTCTCGTATCGTCTCGTCACATCTCGTTCTCCCTCTCCTCTCTTTCTCTGTTTCTCGTTGGCCATTCCCCCACCGCAGCATTTGAATGGAGCCGGGTTCGAGCACTGGTCAAACATTTCACCATCGCCCTCGCATTTTCGTTCCGGCAGCATGTCATCCGGTTTGAACTCATCCCATTTCGATCTCTCGGATGACTCACACAACTTTCACAATTCCCTGCTGCTTCAACAACGACAGGCAGCCGGTGCCCAGCGGCGTCAGATGAGCACCTCGGTGTTCAACCTGAATACGCCCCAGCGCCGTCCCTTGGCGGAGGCGCAGAATGGAAGTGCATGGCTGGCCAATCAGCGCATTCAACAGGTAAGTTAGTAACCTCAAAAAGGAAGGACCCAATTTGTATGAAATCGTATTACTCTGCCTCCTCAGGCCCAATCTTTGGCGCAGCTTAACTGCGCCGGATGTCAGCAGAGCCAGCAGCATCCTGGCTGGCCACAGCATCCGCATCACCAGCATGCCCAGCACCAGCATCCCGACGACTGGTCCCAGTTCGGTTCCCAGCAGCAATTCAACAACTCAAATCTGTCCCTTAACCTGGGACCGGGCTACATGCCACAGCAGCACCATCCGCACTACCCGCCGCCGGTGTTCATGACCCAACGTGGAATGATGCCTAACATGTATCCCGGGGCTCCCGGCTATCCGATGATGCATCCAGGTTAGTTGGTCTACTCATAACTGTGCCATTAGCTGAAGAAATTCTCCACTTCAGGTGTCATGGGAATGCCACCATCTGCTGCCTCTAGAGCCGCCTCCCGATCTCGCTACGCCGCCTCGCCCACGCCCAGCCGCAAGTCCATGTCCCTTCGACGCAAGCGCAGTAGCTACGTGGACGACGAGCTGACGGACGATGAGGACTCTGACCAGGATGACCGTCGATCACTGGTCTCGAACCGCTCGGGAATGACCAGTGCCTCGCGCTCCCAGGCGCACCAACACCACCAACACCATCAGACCCGCCAGCGCCGCCTGTCCAGTGCCTCGCAGCTGATCGCCAACGATGAGCTGGACGGAGAGCAGAGGGGGCACGGATCCAGGCAGCACAAGGTGCGGGATCGACGTGGATCGGTGGCCAAGTCGGTGCAGAGCGAGTGGTTGCCGGAAAGACGGGACTCCCAGGGCAGCAATGGCGGGACCCTCACCAGAAACAAACCACCAGCCACGGACTCAGCACGCACCAGTCGCATTTACTCCGACTTGGAATCGGAAGGCTCGGGTGCCAGGGCCCTGGTTCAGGCCAAGATCCAGCAGAAACTCCAGGAGGCAGATCAGCACAAAGCCGCGAAGAAGGTCGAACAAAAGCGCAAGCCCGAGATGAAGGACGAGAACACACAGGCAGCGGCGGTGGTGCCGAAGGCGGCGGTGCCAGTGGCTCTGGCGCAACAGGAAAGTGATTCAGAATACGAGGAAGTGGTCGAAGAGGTCACCGCTTCGGAGAGTGAGGCCGATGCTCCAGCAGCATCTAAGCCCGAGGAGGTCGCCCTCGATACCGATGACTTGGGTCCACCGCCCTCAACGCCAGATCATGAATGGGAGTGCGAATTCTGCACTTTTGTGAACGAGCCCAACATTAAAATATGCTCCATATGCTGTAAAACCCCCAGCAAGCCGCCGGCGCAACCCAACAAGTCCAAGAAAGTGGAGGAGGAGAAGACACAAGTACAGGCAAAAACCGTACAGTCCAGCAAGATTCAGGCTGCATCCAAGCCGGAAGTCACCGTAGTGCGAAAGTCCTCCTTGAAGGGACAAAAGCCCGTCCAGAAGGCCAGCACTGGTACCACCACAGCCACGCCCGTTTCCAACAAAACCCCCACACGCTCCAATGGACCGGCAGCTGTCGGCTCCAAAAACGCTTCGAGTATTCCCGTCAAGACCATCCCGAAGCCCACTCTTAAGACCTCATCAGAAAACGAATCTGATAACTCTATGGCCAAGGGCTTTTTGCACAAAGGTAGGATACAAAAACGAATATCATTTTTCGAGGGCACCAAGGCCTAGACAAAACCAACCACTCAAGACTAAACCTAGTTAGTACACTAATAAAGCCATAAACTGTAAGCCCTACATTTAACGCATTTATGGAAACAAAATACAGAAGAAAACCACAACCCAAGCCGTTCTTAGTTTGTTTGATTTGAATCCATCGGTGTCCCCACTTCCTTAAAGCTAATGCTCTCATCCGTACCGTTCCAGAGTCCGTTGAAAACATTTGGAATACGCTGGATGAGAGCATTCAGGCGCAGGCGGAGAAGGTGCTCAAGCAGGCCCAGAAGGTATCCACGGGCTGTGGAGGCACTCCGCCGCGAGAAATAGCGGCCGTGGAAATGGGAACTTCGCCGCCTCCTCAGAGCATTTCCACACAAGTAAATACAGGATAGATCGACATGAAGGCATCGGCTCAACCCAATTATTACTTTCAGACCTACGACGCCCTGCCGTTCAGCTCAAAGTCGGAAGAGATCCCGACTGTGGTTCCAGATCGCTTCAGGACCCCGCCGGAGGCGAGTAAAATGGAGCGACGTGCCCACTATCGCAGCAACTCACAGCTGACGCAGGAGAACGAACGGTATCGCAGTGCCAACGATCTGAGATACCACGATGGCTACAGCTTAGATCCGTATAGTGCAGGGCAGGTCACCAGGCGACCCAATTTCATAAACGAGCTTCGAATGATACAGCATGTAAGTTGCGACGCACTCTTAAACTGCCCTTAAGTTAACCCCCAGCGTCTCCTGATATATTAAAGCAAGCCACCTCGCCATTCGACCTGCCGCACGAGACATTCGGGATGAAGCACGAGCCCGCCCGAGATCCGGAAACAGAGATGCACATCATACTGAAGGAGCTAGAGCTGTACAAGTTTACTGTGGAGGAGCTGGAGGCTGCCTTGAAGTACTGCTCCCCGGACACCCATCCCATTCAGTGGCTGCGCGATAACTGGCTTAAACTGGTCCAGACCGTCCAAAGCCTGTCCACCAAGTACGGTCAGGAGAGGGCTGAAAACACCATAGGCACCGTCTCCCAGAATGAGGCGCGCGAGGCCCTCCGAAGCTCTGGCGGCAATGTGTGGCAGGCGGTGGCCGACTGCATCCAGCAGCGACAGCAGAAGTACCGAAAGCTAGCGTCCAAGGGGAACTTTCTGCGGGACGACATCGTCAACGCGCTGACGGCGCACCAAGGTAATGTGGAGCAGGCGCTGCTGGAGCTGAATCGCACGCAACTCAAACCATTTCTTATGCGCATTTGGGGCTCGCCGAATGGCGTTGAGAATGAAAGTGGCGCGGCCACCACAGACACCAAGTCGGGTTAGTTTGTAGACTCCTCCGTTCAGTCAATCGCAATGCCATAATGTCCCATCTTTCTCTCTCTCCGCGTCCATTCGCACGCATAGATATCCATGACTTTCTGAACACTCATGCCCTGGACTGCCTGCAGCCACCATTGGCCGGCGAGAGTCCCGGTCCCGCCCAAGCCAATCCCTTTGACACGCCCCTCAATGACGACAGTCCCGCCAAGTCCACCTATGCCACACCCAGTCCTTACCAGATGGAGGACAGCACCCTGAAGAATCTGGAGATACTCATAGGCAACATGGAGCAGAACCAGGCCAAGCAGAACCAGGAAGTGCTGCGATCCATCGAGAGCATGCTGGAGACCTTCAAGGGCAAGCCGGAGCTGGAGTACGAAACGGATCCGGAAGTGATGAGGATTCTGACGAAGAGCCCCATCAGCACGCTGAAGCCACTTGGACAGGAGGAGGACAGGAACACCGATGACGTCAAGAACTTCGTTTGGCAGCATATCCAGGACATTGTGCCTAATCTGGTGCAACAGGTCGAGCAAGAGCTTATGGAAAGGACCGATCCTGTCAGCGAGGAAGTGAAAACTCAGCCCAGCTTGGCTGAGCCTGAGCCTGAGCCCGAGCCGCAGCCACCTGTTGATCCTGCAGTCTTCATCATGGAAGAGGTAATCAAGCCCAACCTACGGGAAGCTACAATACGTGAAGAGCTTCCAACTAATTTTATTTACGCCACGGAAATAGCCAACTTTAAGTTGGAATTTGATCGTGGAACTGAGAGGTGGCACGAAGAAAAATGGGAGCTGGATGACCTCGAAGATGCCGAGCGCATAGTCTTTAAGAGCTACATGGCACCAAAAGAAGCAGCTCCAGAACAAGCTGTACTGAAGTTAGAGAAGCCTGTGCTACCACAAGAAACACATCAAGAAGCTGAGCCAGAACCAGCCATAAACCTAGAGAAGACTGAAAATACAGAGCCTGTAAAGGTAGAAATAGCAGTGGCGGAATCCCCTGCTGCAAGTGAACTGGTTAATGAATCAAATGAAAAGCAAACAAAAGAAGCTGAAAAAGATCTTGCTAAAGAACCCAGTATTTCAACTCAGCCAAATGCAACAGAATCTCTAGTCGAATTGGATGACAAGCCCAGCACGAGCAGAGACGCCAGCAGGAGAAACAAGCGATCGCAGCAATCAAAGAAAATGCGATCTAGAGAGTCAAGTCAGAAACCCATTAACCGAGTGAGGTTACCAAAAGATGCTGACCCAAAGCAAAATGAAAACAAAGAGGTACAAATAGATAGCATTTCGAAGGGGAAATTAATTTCTGTCGTTAAAGACTCACCAACTGAAGCTTCTAATGCTCAGTCAGTTGAAGTTATAACCGATGAAAGGATAATTTCTAACCAACAAGCATCCGATCAAGTCAAAGCTGAATTAGAAGTAGAACTAAGTGCAGGCGAGCAGAACATTATTTCTCTTCCTTTAGATATTGGAGAAACCAATGATGTTATATCAAATAAACAGACACAGAGTAAAACAGAAGTTGTTGAAGTAGTGCCTTCAGCACCAATTGAGGATACCCAAGAGCCTACGGAACTTAAGGACATTAAGACGGCAAATGAAACCGAAGAACATTCAATGGCAGAATTGGTTTCTACTCCCAGCCAATTATTAGTTGCTGAGAACACATCTGAGAGCGCTTCGATCAGTGAAGTTCAGGCTGAAAAAACACCCGTTTCCAGTATCGCTCCAGATGAGCAAGAATCTCCGCCGACGGATGCAACTAAGGAAATAGTGCCCAGTACTCTGATAAATACCGATCACAAACGAAGCCCGAAGCGGTTTTCAAAGATTCCAGTGAGAACCCTTAGCAGCAGTAGTCTTCGCAGTGAAAGTAGAGCCAGTAATCGAACACCTCCAGCCACTGATGAACTCGAAAAAGAGGAGGCAGCAACTAATGAACTTAAAAAACAAGAGACAGCCGCCAATGATGAACAAATCATAGACCAAGCTTTGGACATTTCATCAGCTGACCAGAAAGAAGTACCCTCAGTGGATGATAAAACCATGCCGGAAGAAAAGACTTCTGAAGCCACGGAAAGGGCGGACGCAGAACCGGCAGAACCACAGAATCAACCAATAAACGAAGAGAAGGAGGAAGTTCACATCCCTGTCATAACAGCTATTGCAGTTAGTCCCACCGACTCCGATGAAGTGTTTGAAGATGCCACCGAGTTCAGTGGCAGCGAAAGCACCAGACCCCACGATGAAACCGCTTCTGATACTGAACTGTATAGCCTGGACAGCGATGAGGCCCGGATGGATACCAAATCCCCAGAGAACGAAGTAGTTCTCGTGCTGGACGAGGAGTCTGTGCTGGAATCTTCCTTAGCAAAGTCCAGCAGCAACGCAAGTATTGGCTCGCAGTCTAGTCAATCCGAAACGTCCAAGGTTGTCCTCAAGGAATTCGTACCCTCCGGCGATCCCGCAAAGCAGAACCTAAGCGAACTGGTAGAGGACACTCAGCGGCTGATAAAGCAAATGCGCGATGAGATCAGCATGGATGAATTCGAGTCAACCGACGAGGATGAGTACTCCGACGAGTACTCAGACGAATATGACGAGGGAGAGGAGGAGGAGTGGTACGACAGCGAGGGCGAGGAGGAAGGCGACTATGAGGGCGAAGATGGCAACACTTATAACGAGAACGCGTCCTTCATTGAGGAGGCATCCACCGGTGACGAGGGCACCGAAATCGAGGACATCATGGAGGAGGACGAAGATGTGGCGGATGAAGAGGAGTTACAGCTCACACAATCCGCACCAGTCCATCAAATAGTCACCTCACGCGCTCTATCAGTCACGCCCACAAACCCCGAATTTGATCCCGCCCCAGAGACTGAGGTTATTTCCTCCGCAGGAAGGAATCTGGCGGTCGAATCGCTGTCCCCTCCAGTGATCCCCAAGTTGCCAGTACCTTCTGATCAAGAAGTGGTGGCTGTAGAGGCCCTGCCAATAGAGGCTCCTCCCATCGTAGCAGATTCGGAGAGTCGTCCCCCTGAAGTACCGACGGAAGTGGTCTTGGATATCCCGCCAGAGGTTGAATCCCCTAATGAAGTTGACTTGGAGCCTGTCGTGGAACCCATCGCCCTGCCCATAACACCCTCACCACCCATTGTCGACTCCGAGTCGCGACCCGTGGAGCCACCGGTCGAGACCGTGCTGGAAGAACCCAAAAAGGTAACCACGCCCGTGAAAACCAAGACAGTTAACAGACCAACAGCCACATCTGATGGATCTGTCAAAGCCACCAAGACTCCCGCCACAATAACCGCACCTAAGACAACAAAGTCCACAGTCAGTAAGATACCCAAGCCCACAAATGAACCCACCAACAGTACGAGTGGCCCACCCCCGAACAAGAAGATTCCTCTGCGCTCCAAGTCCTTTTCGGCGCCCATGGGAATCTCGTCCGTGAAACGGATCCAGCAGGAGTACCTGCAGAAGCAGAGCTCGGCGAGTGCGGCCAGTCGAGTGCCTCTTAAGAGCACTCCGACCACAAAGAAATCCATCAGTGATGCCATCACCAGATTCAACTCGAACACCGCCGCTCTGGGGGATGGACCCAGCACCAGCGGAGCTGCTGCAGCGGCTGCAGCGGCGCTACTGAAGCCCCGTTCCCAGCCCCGGATACCCAAGAAGAAATACCACGAGACCTGTTTCTCCGACGACGATTACGAAACTTCGGCCACTGAGGAGGAGCAGGAGGAGCTGGCCGAGCCACTCAGAGCAGAACTGCTAAAGCGTAAGCTGAGTATGCCCGTCTTCCGGGCGTATCCTAGTGTCCAAGAGCCGGTTATCGAGGACCCAGCGGTGTGTACAAGCCGGAAATTTTACTATGCACAGTCTTAAGTCATTTTATTTCTTGTATGATCTTCTCTGCAGGTGCTGGCCCGCAAATATGTCGAGCAGGAGCTGGTGACCAATATTGGTGAGGCCCAGATAGCCGCCACCTTGGTGAATATGAAGTTCCAAGAGGACGTGGCCTTGTGGGCGGCCAGGGAGTGCTCTGACCTGGACCAGGCCATCGCCATGCTCCAGCAGGAGTGCGAGCTGTGCATGAACTCCTACCCGATGAACCAGATCGTGTCCATGCTCAAGTGCACTCACAAGTGCTGCAAACAGTGTGCCAAGGGCTATTTTACAGTGCAGGTGAGCATAGTCAAGATAGACCTTTATTATATCATATTATAGGTATATATTTTAAATACATTTTCTCCCAGATCACCGATCGCAGTATCAACGACTGCAGCTGCCCTTTCTGTAAGCTTCCGGAGCTGAGTAACGAGGCACAGCACGAGGACGAACACTTGGAGTACTTCTCCAACCTGGACATCTTCCTTAAGAGCATCCTCGACGGCGACGTCCATGAGCTGTTCCAACGCAAGCTGCGCGATCGCACCCTGCTGCAAGATCCGAACTTCAAGTGGTGCATCCAGTGCTCCTCGGGCTTCTTTGCCCGGCCCAAGCAGAAGCGTCTCATCTGCCCCGACTGCGGCTCGGTGACGTGTGCCCAGTGCCGCAAGCCATGGGAGCGCCAGCACGAGGGCAGCAGCTGCGAGGCCTATCTGGAGTGGAAGCGTGAGAACGATCCCGAGCTGCAGGCCCAAGGTGTCCAGGAGCACTTGGCCCAGAACGGCATCGATTGCCCCAAGTGCAAGTTCCGCTACTCGCTAGCCAGAGGCGGTTGCATGCATTTCACCTGTACCCAGTGCAAGTTCGAGTTCTGCTACGGCTGTGCCCGACCCTTCATGATGGGGGCCAAGTGCACGGTGTCCCCGTACTGCGCCAAGCTCGGCCTCCACGCCCACCATCCACGCAACTGCCTCTTCTATCTGCGCGACAAGATACCCCTACAGCTGCAGTTCCTGCTTAAGGAGCAGAAGGTACAGTTCGACACGGAGCCCCTGCAGCTGATGGACGAGTCCAGCAGTTCATCGCAGGCTAGGGCTCTGGCCCGCTGTCCCATTCCCCTGCAGAAGGAGACGCCGCAAGGACTGGTGGACACTGTGTGCAACACCGAGGTTCCCGACAAGCATGCCGGCATGTGTCGGTGAGTATTGGTCGTGATTATACAAATAATATATGTATATATATATGTAATATGTAATACTGTTATCTTTCTCTATTTCAGCACCCACTACGTTGAGTATTTGGCCAGCAAGGTGGCCAAGGCTGGCATCGATCCGCTGCCCATTTTCGATCTGACAGACTGCGTTCAGGAGCTGCGTAGGCGTGGCATTGCCCTGCCGGAGCGTGGACCCTGGGACACCGATGAGATCTACAAAAACATGTGCTCCGAGGTATGTTCTGGCTAGCGTCCATTTACGGATACATCTCTATATTGATTTCCTCCCATTCGGTTGCCCCGATTCGTATTCCGCTTTTCATTGTCTTTAAACGGACGCGGAAAACGAGCTTCCTGCGGCCGGGGATTTGTTTTGACCGAGTGACTCAGTCGCCGCCCCCGTCGATTGATGGCGGTGGAACAACAAAACCAAATACAGAAAACACAATCGTTTAGCCGCTAACTAAATTTGGACGCCGCGGCGTCTGACGTATTTCACACGCGTCTTAATTGATATTCGTTTTATTATTATTTAATTGTAAACAATTCGGACGGCCGAGTCGGAAATGTTTACTAATGTACCCACCACCCATCTCTCAATCTCAATCTGAATCTCGATTTCGACCTTTCTTATAGGTAATCAAACAGCATATTCCACTGAAATCGGCATGAGTAGCAGAAGTCGGCGAAGCAGAAGTGATATCGTGGAAGCGGTTGACGTCGAATGCTGCTGCAATACTTCACTCATTTTTATGATTTATGGCAGCGCTTTTATATACATTTTTGTACACACTCACAAACACCTGGTTTAGACAGCTCCTTAGGCATTAGACACACAAATCACCTGCAACACCTACTCAGCTAACCAGCCAGCCAGCAGCCTCCCCGCTTTGTTTAGTTACTAAGCGATTGAGAAAAACAGACCCAAGATCCGCACGTGGATCAACTGCATCAAATAAATTGAATATTTGCGAATCCAGTGCAGCTGATTCTCTTTATTATTTATTCAATCTTTTTATTTAGCGTGAGAAATACGATTTCCAGATGGGTAAGATGCTCGGAAATGTGTTTATCCCCTTTTTCTGTCGGCGGTGTCCTCTGTTTAAAGTCCGCGGCAATATCATACAGCATACTTTTGAGCTGTCGATGGCTGAGTGACATGCTGCAAGGCGATTGGCTGTATCGAAAGTCGTAATTCGCCCAAGAAATATATAGCTCCGCTTGACCGTTTGCGATATTGCCAAAAAGGCAAATGCGACCCATAAATTATGTCCCGCGACAACAAGAAAAATCGGCGGCCATACCCATACAGTAAGTGGGGGAAAATTCGGAATCGTCGGAACACAAAGTTACTCGTGGACAACGTGAAGAGCACCGGCGATGGGGACAGAGGCATGGCATCGTAAAAACCTATTTTCGTGGCGATTGAAATGAATTTATGCGCGCGGCACAACATGTTTTTATACTCGGGCAGTTTTACACCAATAACAACTAATTAAATGCGATAAATTGTATATTTATTGATCCATAAACGATAGCCTCGTCCTAGGCGCCCCTTTGAACTCGATGCCCAACTGCAGCGTGATGTCCAGGCACTCTTCAGGATGCGATGCGCGTGGCATGGAAATATGCAGATCACATGGCCTAACCCCGAGCTATTTATGACCATCCAGCTAGACTTTTTTATTTATTTATCTTTTTTCTAGATTTTTTACTTATTTTGCTTTCACGTGGACAGCGATCGAATAATTCAAACATAGCTGAGCGAATACATTCGAGAATCTGTCGAAATGATCAACGTTTTTCTTGGTTTGCCAATTTATTGTATAATTAAGAAGAAAATAAAGATTATGAGGCTATTTCTGATTTGAAAAAAACTATATACTTGATTAACCTTAGGATTATAGTTTAAAATAAGAAAGGTAAATAAAAAATACAAATTTTAGGAAAACACTATATAAATAAACATAATGGTAATGCTATTCTGACACTTTAGAAATACCTTAATCATTATGTTATCAATTATGAATACTGTATAATCCTCCATTTTCCACGCGGAATCTTATTAATGTTTTTAAATTTAAATCTTCAGGTATTATAAAAAACTTTCGCATTCTTTGTCTAGCCAACATTATAACGCGCCCTGTGCTTGGCCATTAAAACTCATTTAAGTGCTGGCATGCGCCCCATAAAAAGTCTTCAATTCGGATGTTTTATAAAACAAAGTCAAGGTGAAACGACATTGACCCTGTACGGTCGGGGTAATTACAGGTTAACCAAAGGCATTAATCAATCATATTCCAGGCATCGATCGGATTGGATTGGCCTTTGATTCATGGGGCCCGGTATTATTTAATTTAATGGCATTGGCCAGCCGAAGAGAACGCGTAATGCAAACAATGTGTCCGCCCACCCACCAGCCTCACCTTTGTTGAATTAACCTTAGTGCTTGTTTATTAGAGAGACGGAATCACCCGCAGAGGCGTCACATCCTGTCCAGCACGGCAAACAACGACGGGATGGGCTGCTTTCCGCCGGACACCGGGGAAAGAACCCTGACCGCTGACATTCAATGTCGACTCAAGAACAGAAATCTGAGCGACCTTCGTAAGCAAAACACTATATGTTAGTTCCAGCGGATTCTAAACAAGAACAAATAATTAGCATTTAAATAATAAATATGTGTGTGCTGTAGCTTCTCCAGAAATGTTTTTCCCCCGATTGTTTTTCACGTCTTTTATGTGGGGATTATTAAGCGAATTGTTTAGCGAATTTCGTTTGCCAAAATGTTTTATGAACATGTGGGAGTGAAATTAGTGGAATCGGTCCCTCTACTGCATTAAAAAAGCGTCTTTGGATAAACTCAGTTTACGGTTCTATATTTGTTGCAGTTGCCGGTATACATAGAATATAAACTCGTATATATATATATATATTGTAAAAGTCGTATGCATTTAAATACTATATATAGTATGTACAAAGGTGTGTGATACACATAAAGGGGATATACACATCGATCGCAAGATTAGGGATATATATATATAGAATAGTCTATTACAAATATACAACGAACTTATCGGTCTAATAATTGGTCGCGCATGCTCTCCGGCATTCCTTATTTCTCGATTTGGGTCTAGAATCTAGATTGCATTAGTTGGTAGATATTCCGTACACATAAAGTAACGCGTAAATCACACTTTATAGTACATCCATATAGTTGTAATAGTAAAACCTACATACATACGTATAGAATATATAGAAAATCATCATAGCGGAAGACTAGAAAGGTAACACTAGTGGAAAGTTATCCGTTGACGTGTTGTTTTTCTCTAAATATGGGTCTCATTAACCTACAAAATTCTTACTACTTAGTTTTATGCCAAATTCCATCTATACTAAATTAATGTTTCAGTTCTGGGCTTGTGCAATCGCAGAACAACAGAAAAATAACCGTCGAGAAGTTGCTTCTCTGCTCTACAAAACCGATCTCACAGATCCCAAAATTCAAGCAGTTCCCGTGCGCAGGTTGATAACAGGCATCTCTCTCTCTGATCTTTTCGGCTCTGATCGGACGCGATCCATGACTACAAATTGGCTAAGCCGTAAAGTGCTTATTATTAACGTGGGTTGGTTTCAAAATCTCTCTAAAAATTCTTTGGTGTCATGGAGGTTTTACATCTTTTTCGGATTTTGTTCGAGGTTTAAGTTTAAATCTTCAGGAAACCGAATCGAACTGATTAGAACCGAGGTAAAAAAATTGATTGTGTGCGCCCTCGACTCTACTGCATCAGATCCAAGGCGTGCAGACTCTCTACCTCCGGATCGAAGTTGGCGTCGCACGTGGATAGCCAGTCCCAGACCCGCCGCCTCACCATATTCGGATCAATGGGAATGTCCAGGCCGTAGGTGGACATCATGCGCTTGAAGCGCAACTTGTTCTCGTCCCCGGAGAGACGACCCTCCCGCTGGTTCAGATAGATGCACGAATCCTGGTCGTGGTTGGTGGGCGAGATGAGCGTGGCCGACTTGGAGGTGGAGATGCGGCACTCCACCCAGCGGTCCTTCATGTACTTGGCCACCTCGGTGATCTTGCATCGGTCCTCCGGGTCGTGGCTGAGGTACTTCCGGAAGCAGCGCATCAGGCGCGGCGAGAAGCGTCGGAAATTGTCCGGCACCTTGGTTGTCTTCCTCTGCTCGTACTTCATGAAGTTGGCGTAGGATTGGTCCTTCACCCAGTCGGCTGACTGCCACGGCGGATTGCCGGTCAGGATGTTATAGAGCAGGATCCCGAACTGCCACGAGTCGCTGATGGGCAGGCACTGGAAGCGCTCGTTTTTGATCAGCTCCAGCTGCTCCGGCGGCACGCAGCTGGTCCACGTGTGCTTCACCTTGTGCACCAGCAAACCCTTCTTCGTGGTGGCCCCGAAGTCGCAGAGCTTCACGCGGGTAAAGTCTGGCGTGAAAACGAGGATGTTCTCAATCTTGAGGTCGCGATGCACCAAGTTCTTGGAGTGCATAAAGCCCAGGGCCGAGCTGAGCTGCTCTGAGATCAGCTTGCAGGCGTTCTCGTGCAACCCATTGGGGCCGATGTTGGAGGCCAGGTCGCCGTAGGGGGCGTGCTCCATGGCGAACACGTAGTAGTCCATGGTCTGGAAGGCTACCGCATAGGCGCTGAGGATGTGGTGATGGTGCGACAGCTCGTAGTTGTAGTGGAACTCCTTCTGGAACTCCTTGATCGTGGTCAGCTCCGCGTGCACCGCCTTCAGCACCACCAGCGTGTTGGTCGGCCTGTGTCGGCACAGCAGGATCTTGGCGAAGCAGCCCTCGGCCAGTGTCTTTTCAATGTTGTACTGGTCGGCGAAAGTCATCAGCGGGAGCTCCACGTCTGGTATTAGGTGGATTTGGCCGCCATCGTTCTTGTCCGGCTTCTTGTAGATGCTGCTCCGCCGGCTCACCGATGCCGCCCCCGGAACCTCCAGTCTACCCGTGCTGGTGCTGGTCGGGGTCAGCGGAGTGCTGCACCGCTTCTGGTTGTTGTGGTTGGTGCAGGTGCTGCTATTATTGTTACTATTGCGACTGTTGGTGCTGCCGCCGTCTCCGAAGGATCTGCGGAGGCGGAAGGAGAACGAGCGTTTCTCTGCAAGGAGAAGAGAGAAGGTTCTGGTTATTCGAGGTTTGATGCAGGAAATAAGAGTAAAATAAAAACAATAAGCAATAATAGAATAATATTTCTTAGGTAATTCAAAATGGCGTTTTCATCTTTCTACCCTCTTCTGTTGTTTCCCAAAATTAAGTTAAAGTTTAATTTTACTTGCTTAGGTTTAAGTTCAAGCTGTTAAATAACTGCCAATTTTAAATAATTTTAATTAATTAATCTTCCACAGCAACAGAGCCTGTTCGTCTGTTCACCTGTTCACACCTTCATAATGGCCTGACCGCAACCAAACAACATCTTGTTTCGCTTCGATCGGCTTTAATTGGAATTATTTTTAGGATTTGTTCTTATGATTTATAATCGGCGTTTGATGTGCTGGTTCGGTTGCTTTTATGTGTCCATTTGTTGGTCCACAATGCGAATTATTAATTTATCAGGCAGCGGCGGCGGCGAACATAGAAAGCGTTTTACAGCCCTCCATGCGGGCTGGACGGTAGACGGGGGTTGGGGAGAAGCCGCCCACGCCCAAGACTGGGAAATAGACGATGTTGTCGCCAAATTGTCTGTGACAGAGTTAGTGCAGAATTTGCGTAGATCCAAGTTATATATGGGCCTCGCGGCACAGACGTCAGCAGTTAGTCACTGACTGGCGACTGATTCGTTTTTTGGAATCCGCAATCTGCGTAGTGCCAGCCCCTGCACTCCTACTCGCACCTACTACTACATACATCCAAATTCATTTATAGTCTCAGGAAATTGCGGAAAATCATTTGATTTGCAGCCGAATGGGACAGAGTGGGAAAGCATCTGTATAATGCGTTAGCTGGAAAATCGCGCCGAAGCAAAACATTTATAGGGCGTGATGTGTTTTTCACACAATTTTAGCCGGAATTGTTTTTGACACTAAATTTTCCGCCATATACACGGTGATCAAAATCGGTGCTCACACTCGTATTTCATTTAATGTCACCCGGACCGGGCACAAGGGGGCGGTGAATTAATAATTTCACATCATCGCAAATATTTACAACTTAGACAAATTTCTACAAGACGTAAGCGAAAAATACTTCAAAATCAGGCATGCGAGAATAACACTTTAGGCGAATTTGTAAAATTTACGAACGCGTCCAGATATAAAACTAAAGTGCTTGAATTATATATAGAGCTAGACGGCAGAAATAAGTGTTTGTGGGGGCAATTAGTGAAAATATTCTTGACTTATGGGTTGGAATTATTCATAGAGGTCAAGGGAATGCTGTACTTGGAATAAGATAGAAAATAAATTTGAACGGAATACATTTTTTATAGTACATAATTCCCCACCTTCCTTTATAACAAGTTGTCACCCAACTATGATAAATCATTGGACTACATTGTTTGTCAGAGTTCTTTCAGAATGTCGCATTTATTATTCCATTATCAGAAGCCACAGCTCCAACCACCTGAGTCACACAAAGTTCAACATTTCTTGTAGCCCATTAACCCCCCACACAGCTCACCTAGTAGGAAAATGGACCTGGCAGCAAACAGTCTATGTTTCTGGTAGTTCGACCACGTTTTTTTTCGTCCAAGTTCTATTTCCGTTCCAGAAGTGATTGGCTCGTGGCCAATTGAATGGTCAGTGCCTGCCCAACCGCAAAGAGATCCCTAATAAACGGGAGCTCCGCTCCGTTCCGTAAAAAAGGGAAACTAATTATAACCATTGAAAGGCAGAAGGCAGACGGGTGGCCATAAATCAAACTTTCACTTTCCTCTCACTCTCTTCCCCGGTCAGAATCGGTTGCCATTTCCCATTTTCCCGCCAGCCGCACGCAATTCAAATGATATTCGTTATGGCCATTTCATCTTGATATTCTCAGTTGCCGCAGAAACACTTTGCGTGCCATAAATAGCTGAACAAACAAATGAGCCAAAAAGGGTCAGCAGGCATCCGAAAGATGCATTTCGAGGGGCTAAATATAAAGTCGAAGCCAGATATGTTCCGTGGAAATCATCATCTGCCAAGGGGAGTCGCGTAAACAGTGGGTCTGAATAAACAAACACCCTTGTGGACAGTAGGATTTGTGAAATGCAATTGCAGCAAAGGCGCCAGGAGGAACGGAAATTCATCTGACGAGTGCTAAATGTTCTTTGCCATCTTTGGATACTCCATACCCGACTATACCCATCACTCTGAAAATGTCTATATCTTAAGACTTATTAATAATACAATAAAAATAAAGATTTTCAATTTAGTGATTCATATGAGGCAAAGATAAGCTGATTATTAAATTTAAAAAAAAATGTACTTGAAAAATCCTGAGGAAAGATATGTGGATGACAGGTCTAAGTTTGATTTACAAATCATTTTATAATTTAAGTAAATTTAGAAATGCCTATTTTGTATCATAGCTTGCCAATATTATTTTATTCCAAATATTTAAAATATATATATTACAGAGTTTATATTCTCAATTGAAACTAAAAAGTAGCTTAAATATGCCCAGTAAAATAAATCAAACGTTTAAAGCCGTCTTTGAAACCATTTTTGTTATCATATACGTTTTTGTCATGAAATAATTTGCATATTTACAACCTTAATTCGCTTTTGGTTGCTTATTAATTTAATTTTATATTTTATGATTGCCTCCCGCAGCTCCAGAGCAACGGAGACCCACTCGACGCTTTCCAAAGAATCGATACGCTCGCCTTGGCCAGAGAGCAGGCCAGAGATTCGCCACTCGTTTGAGTGACTGACAAAATGAATGCCTCTGCCCCGCTCCCTCCGCCGGGGCTCGTGAGTCGCCCGGGTCTCCACCAGCTACTGGTGTCCCGAATCCCCGCCTGCTTGGCAGCTCGCCCGACAGTGTGCACGACTTTGGGGGCATTGCTGACGTCAATCGGCAGTCGTTGTCGGTCGGCGTGCTACATACTCGTACAGGCACTGCTGTATAGCAGCCAGTGGCCACCACCTCGTCTCTATAGGCCAACGAGGCTGCGCTGGGGCCGGAGCAGCCCCGTCGGCGTCTCCGGCGGATTGTAAGTTTCCCATTATTACAAAACGAAATGCAAATACTTTCGGATCAGCGCCAGTCCCCAGCCGCTTGGAATGATGAATTGCTAGGAGGGGTCCAAGTGCAGGGCAATCGCCGAAGAAAGGAGAGCAAACAGCGGAGACCATTGACCAGGCCTCCTCGTAAATTTAAACAATCGATTTGAATCGATTGCCCAATCAGGGGAGCACTTGTTCACTTAATGCCTCAATCTTTGATGTATTGTACCAGTGGAAAACTTAAGTTGATTTTCCAGGACCTAGGCCAACTTAAAAGAGCCCACGACAATCTGTTGCCGCGCCAGCATTTCCATGGAAAATTAAATAAACGCTTACATTTCTTCATATGCCCGAGAATTGAGTACTTTCTCTGTACCTGAGAAGACTCGCTTCAAATTGTTTACAATAGCCCACATAATGGGGTCACTATAGTTTACAAAAATGCTTCCCTATTATGCTATATGGCTTTGGCAGGGATTGCAAGAACATATGTTCAAAAGCTTGGCAGTGTTTATAGTTTCATCGATTGGTACTTCCTTTGCCAGTTGCTTAAAAGAGGCAAAAATGAACTTAACTATACCCACGAAAAGCCATTGAAAACCTAATTTATTGGTGGGAAAAGTGATTAGATTTTGAGTACTAGACAAAATAAAATCGGGAGAGTAAAGTTCATTTTGGAATCACTTGAAACTCGTCATAAAACAAAGTATGCTTTGGGTGTTTGCCTATTTTAATTTGAATTTTAACTAAATAAAGATGTTTGGCATACACAAAAGAATTATATTATGCCATCAATTAAATTTTAGTACCCTCAAGAAATGCTCGTCATTCCTCCCAGAACTTCCTAACCATCATTTGCCTCAGAGAAGAAGTGTCTCTTCGAGCTGCGACCCCTTGGAGTACAAATTGATTGAACAGGAGCACTATGACCAGGTGCTGGAGCACCTGCGCCGCAACTTCTTCCTCGACGAGCCCACAAATAAAGCCGCCGACTTGTGCCAGAATGGAAGCCCTTGCACCCACCCCGAGCTAGAACAGAAGGCTTTAGAGACCATGCCGGATCACTTGAGCCTGATGGCTGTGGAGACGCAACAAGACTGCAGTAAGATAGCCGGCGTGGTGATAAACGGCATCTTAAGGGACGGCGACACGGTTAAGGCCCTGGAAGACCTAGACCGAAGCTGCGATCTTGGTTACCGAAAGATGTTTACTATGATTTACAGTCTCAACATCAAAAACGATCTATTCAAGGAATTCTCCGTGGACCGTATCTTCGATGTGCGCGTCCTATCGGTGGACTCAAGCTACCGCGGCCGTGGCATTGCCAATGAGCTGGTGAAGCAATCGGTGGCGTTGGCCAAACAGAAGGGTTTCTCTTTGTTGAAGACCGATGCCACAGGTATCTTCTCCCAGAAGATATTTAAATCCCTTGGCTTTGAGGTTTTCGCCGAGCAGCCATACGACAAGTATACGGATGATGATTGTCAGATAATCCTGCCAGTGGAGGCGCCGCACACTAAGCTACAGCTGCTCTATAAGAAAGTGTGCAAAGGAAACGAGGACGAGCAGGGCAAGAAGTAAGAGGAGTAGCAGGGAGTCAAACAATAATATATTTTGTACTTTCTGCAAATAAAATTATGCATATTGGGAAAAAAAGCATATATTAGCTTAAAATAAATATACCTTTTCTTAAAACATTGGTTGAATAGCTAACGAAACTGAAAGTTCCTTAATTTACATTTCTAGAATATTTCTTTTGTTGCATTAAGTTAATGAGTAACTTGAATATGGCTGACAAATGTGCTCTGATAGCTTCCTGTTCTAAATCTTACTTTATAGAACAGACTTCTGCAACTTTCTGGGAACCATTACTCACTATCTGTTGAAAAAGATTTCCTAAGTAGTATACTTGTATAACATATTATACAACAATTCAATAAAAATTAACGACTTGAAAGAAAATTTCCGCTGCGCCCACAGACAAGAGCAAAAACAACAAAATCCAAAATAAACAAAATGAAATAAAATTAAATATATGTCTGTATGTACATATATAATATGAATGTACACACGAAACAAAAACACCAAAAAATGAAACGAAACGAAAGCGAAATAAATAAATAATAAGAGAATTTTTTATAGATTCTACGTCTACAAGAGCGAGTGATTTTTGATAGAACGGCCAAAAGATGCGAATTTTGTATATTTTTGTTGTATTTATAAAACGCGTTTAAATTTGCTTGATTTGCTCTCACCATCCTTTGGCCACGGAGTATATTTTTAGCAAAAGTAGGCGTGTATCCGTCCCTCCCCGGCCTCTGGCCCGCTCCCTCCGAATATTGATATATGGCGGCACTCTAGAAGACCGTCAGCCAGAGGCAGCTGCTCTTGGAGAATTGCGCACATGACCAGCACGAGCGGCAGGTGGCAGGTGGGAGGTGGCAGGCGAAGGACCAAGGATGAAGGATCAAGGCCAACTCTTGGAGGCACCTGAGTGTCACTATGAGTGCCGCTCGACAGGCTCGCATGTCAGGGCTAATGAAAGAGAAAGGCGCCCAGAAACATCCTAGGTGCTCTCGGCAAGTGGCAGAAGCTGCCGCCGCCCACGCCACCGGTTCCATAATTTATTTTAATAGTTCCGCTTTACGATTTATTTAATTTGCTAGCGTTTATTTCTTACTATATTTTTGTAAGTATAATTTTCTCTTTTTTTTTTTGGGGAAAACACGTTTATATAAATAGCCAACAAATTTGTAATTACGTGCTAAGGAAAATGAATGAAAATCGGAAATAAAGAACACCGAGAATGTTGAGTAAAAAATTCATGTAGTTGACAATTTCCAAGGTAAGGTCAAGGCAAATGCCGACGTAAAAGCATTTATCATTCACACAGCGTTGATAAAAAAAATATATTGTAAGTATTTCGGAAAATGAAAAATGTCCAATCAGACGCAGACCCTATAAATAATATCTGAATAGTTCAGCCCAGCCGAAGGTAAGGCAATATAGATGGAGCCGATGCTCACATAAATTAAGTGGGCCATTCGCTGGGGGTCAGTACGTTTCGAGAGACTTGTGAAAATAAATAAAATCGGAAATAATTTTGCAAAGCAGGCGGGGGTTCAATTGCTGTTTAATATCTCTCATGTGGTCTGTCTGGAGTCCTAAAACGATCGTAAATAATTATAAGTAATGCTACTAATATTTGTACAGCTAGCTAAATTAAGGAAAAGCGCTGAATTGCTTGCTAAAATATTTATAAAATAATCCATCATCGGTCACACTTATAATGACCAAAAGATTCAAAGTGTCATTCCGCTCTTAAAACACTTTTCGTTCAATAATAACACCCGCCGCAACGCAGCAAAGCAAAATAAAGGGGAAAACAACATTTTGTAGACGCTCGAAACAAAAACATTTCGAAAGATATCTCAATGGCAATATCATCATCACGTGTATCTAGTATAAACAAAGGCACAGCGTCTAGACTAAGTGCAAAGCCAAAACTGGTTAAAAGCGACTTTTTTTTAAAGTACTCTCTGAACCACTGACCGCTGGATTTTTGCTCTCCTGCTTATTTCAGGATAAAACAGTTGATGATCCAATCTTTTTCCTAAAAAATGATACATTAATTAACAATATAATAAGTATGTTCAATCAAAATGTTAGGCCACATATCTGATCACACTCGTGAACACACATAGTCCAATCTGCGTAAAATATTTTCATTTATATAATAAACATTTATTGGCTCGACCGTATAGACGATTCATGTGATGTTTTGAGAGGCTAAAACGTAGCAAAAATTAATAATTTATTAAATACTACACATATATCCATACGTATACGAATTAAAATAAAAATGCTTTCTTCGGCAACAGACAGGAGCGGAGAGCAATAAGCGTTCACGACGTCGCCCACGCATTTCGCTTGACTTTCTCTTCTCGAAAATGGATCTCATTGGATCTTGTATTCACTTACTCTCTGCTTTTGTTTCTTTTTAAAAATAAGTAATCACTAGATATTGGATTTATCATCCTTTAAACTAATTTTAATATATTTTTACAGAATTCGAAATTAGCAGAATTTTTTATAATGGAGGTCCAAAAGAATGGGGAACCACAGCTGTCTTACCGAAGACATCGAGGCAAAAAAGAAGGGCTACTACTAGTTCCATGCGCTTGGGCCCAAGCCGTATCTTTTTGGGTGCGAGAACCAAAACCAAACCAAAACCAAAATAATACTGACGCCTTTGCTGAGATATTAATAAAGACGCCTTTAATTCTTACCTACATTACGACCTCACACAATTTTTAAGTACATCATTTAATTGCGTGTCAATGGCAAGAAGCGCGTCACAAAACGCACGGAGCACAGAGCGTAGGGGACCGAACAGTTGGCCGAAACCTGTGCAGTCCCCGCACAGACACAGATGGATGGATCTTCGGCGGAGATACTTATATATTTTATCTTCTGGTTAGCCATAATATTTCTCGCGCTGACAGGCGACGGCACGACCTTGTTGGAAGAAATCTACCGATTCAACGGATCCATTCTTTCAAAATTAAATAGTGCAAATGTCATGATTTAAATTATATTTAAATCTTAAATATCTGCTGGCTTAAGTTAAATTAATTCGATCCGGAGTTTCCTTGTACAGTTTATCTTGTTTATGATTTGAAGTAAATGTAAAGAGCTCTTTGTTCCCTCTAAAGAAACCATCTCCTCTTGATTTTATTGAAACTAATTTAAGAAAGAAATTTGTTGTTTTCATATTTATGCAGCCATCTAATATTAGATGAATGCTTATTTAAGTCTAATGAATATTTTGTGGGATATACATACATATATTGCAATCATTCATTAGCCATTGCAGTTCACACAAAGAATATTAATTATGTTTATTTAAGCAGTCTCGTGTGCAATTATCTGTCCCGAGGGGTTCATTGCACCTTCCCATAAATCTAACCAACACTATCAAGACCATTGGCCATAATTCACGAGAAAATAATTGCATAAAATGCCTCGCTGAAAGCCGCACAATCGAAATCCACTTGGTGGGACAGACCGAGAGGGAGTGCAGGGAAGAAGCAATGAGAATGAGTGAAGAGGAGGAGGAGGAGGAGGAAGAGATGGTGCCCATTAGCCGGGCGATGGTGAGAAGACACATCTTGAGGGCGCGCCAGGAGCTGTTGTCTGGTCCAAAATAGCCCAGCACATTACACCAATGAAGACATCGCGCATACGCCGCGTGTGCCGCTTTGGCAATTAAAAATCCGAAAGCCGTAAACAAAATGTGCGTTGCCAGTGGATATTGTTGGTTTCACTTTGTATTATTTTTTCCATATCCCATTTCTGCAAAGGAAAGAATTCTCTATTGGTAGATATTTTAAAATATTGCAGGAAAAACGTTAATAAAATTATAGAACTAAGATATGTTCATTAGGTGATTCTAAGAGATGTTTTGCTTTAAACGTTTAACCAAATTTGAAAGCTATGAATATATTCTATCGCCTTTCATTTTAATATTCTCTCACAATTTTACTCACCGCTTTCCCTTGACAGCCGTCAATATTTTCAACACATTTTTGCAATTAAGGCGCATTAAATATGTGTTCGGTTCACAGCAGCAACGGCTTCCATTCATATGTTTTACTTTTTGTTTATTTGAGTGATATTGGAAAATCGTTTCCCAATGAGCAATATTTGTTATGCGGCCTGACGTTCGCGAGTTCAAATTTCGGCCATTTCCATACAGATTTATTGAATGTATTTCTGGTTTAGGATACAAACGTAACGTATGGCTCGCATATCGAAATTTCTGAAGGCGGCAATTGGCTTCGCACTTCATTAATGATGCTCCGTTGCCCAATAACACACACTCACGGCGAGAATAGAACCAAATTACGCATTTAAATAGAAAATACTCATCTTCGCACAGTGTACATGAACACAAAGATAACTCGAGCGGATCTCGGGGAAGCAATGTAAAATTCCGTCATTTTAATTTCCGTTCTCGAGATGCATCCCGAGGACCATAAATGCTCTATAAGGGAATCAATCAAAGCATTCTTTCCATGCTTGATCGGGCTTCTTGGCTTCCCTCCTCCTCACAGGCACATTAATATTATTTATATATTTTTATTTTCCTATCACATGCTGCAGATCGATCGAGCAACTGATTTCTTTTCTGCGTACATCGTGACGTATGAGTGATATTTGCATATACAGACATTTGTATTTGATAGACAAATCTATTTTAAATCGATTTCTGTGAAATATTAGCGTTGCGTAAGTAGCAATAGATTTCATTTGATTTTTATTAAAAGAGATTTTCATTTTCATTTAGTTTTAGAGGATGTTCCCTCCCGATGCCAAACAAATTAGTTCTAATTGGCCCCTGACGAAAGAGATGGCAACTGAAATTGATTGGGGAAATCGGCCTGGCAATAGACCCCCGTCGCGCCCAGCTCATCTAGTCTGCCTTGAAGGCATCACTATTTCCACAGACAGTCAGGCAGTCCCACCAAACACACTATACAAATAAAACAACACACACGCACACGTACACGTAGTCAGTCAGTTTACAAAATGGAGCAAAAAGTGGAGCACAAATTGGAGCGCAAATGGACATTTCAGAATAAACGCACTGTGGACGATGACGAGCCCCATCTGACGCCTCAGCTCAAGAAGCACTACGAGGCGGAGGCGGAGGTTTTGAGGCTTCTTCTGGACCTGGAGACCCGCTTTAAGAAATACTACGACCTGTATCAATGTGAAATGAAGGCCCAGGTGATACTAATCGAGCGCATTTGGCTGCTTACACAGCGTTATTTGATAATGATCAGCTCGGAGCAGGGGTGTCAGTATCCCGAGGTCTATACCAGGTCCACCGAGGAGGCGATCATCAATGAGTACCAGGAAAAGTTGGAAGTGGTGCGAGTCTCTAAGTAAGTTAAAAATAATATGTGGACCACTGTTTGGTTTACATATCATATACTTCCTTAGCAATACCATAAAGGCAGCCATATTAAAGGTGAGCGAGCACTGCAAAGAATTTTATGCTGCCTATGACCAGCTCGACAAGACCCAGGAGACTCCTTTCCTTTTGGGCGACAAGCATCACCGATGCATTCAGTACCACAAGATAATGGCCGTGGATATATTTAACTATTTTTACGCCATGGTGTTGAAGCTCAAGTGCTACATGCACCAGCTGGATCCCATGAGTGTGGAGAGTGTCGAGGAGTATCGCGAAGTGCTCAAAAATGAAGCCATCATGGAGGAGTTCGATGAGTATCTGAAGATGCGCTTCGTCTACTGCCGGTGCCTGCAGCCGGTGCAAACCTGCCCCATCTTGAAGCTGAAGTGTTCCCACAAAAACCTTGCAAATTTGAAGTATGTCAGTCGTATTTAATCAGGCCAAAAACCAAAAACCAAAGATGTATGTAATAGTAATAATAAATAGAAGCCTTGTAACACATAAAAACGAATGCCTTTAATTGTCTCGATTTATTGGCTAATCAACATTAATGTATGTCCCATTATTATTTACTTGTGGGGCTCTGCGGCCGAAATGGCCTGAGCAACGAATTGAAGCCCCAGAAGCCCATTGTTCTCCGTAATTAACTTGGCTGGAATTACTTATTGGCCAACTTATCAGGATCTGCGTTGGGATGCAGTCAGTCCAAATGGACTTCGAAGTCGTACAAATTAAGGTTGTTTAACTTTCAGAAAGAACTGGGACTTTATGTCAAATCATAGATACAGATCGTTTTTGTTACAGCAGCAGCTCTTCAGCTAACATCGCTAAAGGTTGTTATAACTGTATTAGCCGGAGGGCCAGCTGACCTTTATGGAATCGTTAGTCTGTCGTCCTCCGCATAATGTTGGATAAAACTAAGAAGAAAGTGCCATTTCTGTTATCTATGGTTTTATTCACCTCTGAACTTTTAGCAAACGCCAGCTGGAAATGTTTGCCGAGGTTGTTTCGTCGCCGGGCAGCATGTCAAGCGTGTTTAATGCGCCCATATCCAGCCGCAAATGCACAAGTCGCCTCCACAGGATGGCATTCAAGGAGGCTGGCCTCCGTACAAACCCAAAACCCAGGTGGCACTTGTGCTTGCAACTGACGGGTCGGCGGGGGACGCGACACAATGAACCCATTGAGGCAGAAGTGGCTGACTCTGGCCCCGCCGAGATGGCAATCAAAGCGCATTTATGGCCGTGGCTCGGCTCGGCCAAGTTGGCCAAGTAGTAGCCGGGCGCACCCAGGAGGACACCGGATGGCCGGGCCCAAGGATAGTCCGGCGGACAAGCAACCTGGCTGATGTGCGGCTAAAACACCCACCAGCACTCGTTGATTATTATGTGTAGAGAAAATCAGAGCCTCGTGCGTCATTCGATTATGAGTTTTTAGGGTCTATCCCCAGCCGTTGGCACTGCCCCGTTTAGCCCAGCCCCGCCAGAGTTTATTTATTTTATACATTTTGGATAAACAAAATTCGTAGTATTTTAGTAGGCAGGCCGCCGCGCAGACCATGTTTATGATAATGACGTCGTTGTCATTTGTCGTTCGGTGTTCGGTGTTCGTTTCTTGTTATACTCTTGCAAAGAGTCTTCTGACTTAAGCCAGGAGTTTGCCGCGCAGTGAAGGAGACCAAATCTTAAACAGTCGATCTAGCCATGTCTGACTTTAAGTCTCAGTTTCAAAACTATCTGAATAAAACAGATATCCTTTCGTTCTACTATACTATATTTTATATTCACTCCGAGATAATGATATAAAGATTTCTAAATTGCGAAATTTTTGCACAAAGTTTCTTACAAAAGCCAACAAAAAATGTATACTAAACCACCGCTAACATTTATCCTATCAACCCCATGCAAGGGTATTTCAACTTCGGCTTGCCGAAGATAGCTTTCCTTTTTTTTTTATATTCAGCCTGGTGTTGAAAGCCACCCAGGTCCACGGAATAACACGGATGAGGACGTGGTCGTAGATGTAGATGTGGGTTGATTGCTCTCTTCGGTTCGTGTGTGCTCGTGGATTTATTTTTAGCCAGGATAATTGAAAAGCAAGCAAACGAAAAGCCGCAGGATGGAAAATGAACATGAGGGGGCGTTGACTGTGAACTGGCCACATATATCCTACTCAATTGAAAGGAATCTCGGCTCTGTTTGGGGGTGAGTGGGAGCTGCCTGAAAAGGATTATTTACATAATTATGGGAATGTGGATGTCATGTGGGGAGATCTGGCCTGAGCTAACAAAAGATGCTCGGATTGGATGACAAGTAATCAAAGAATGGAAATTGTGCAATTGTTTGAATGGCATTCGAGGATTATGCGTATTTAGAAAGTCAATTCAAGGGGCCGAACAATGACATAAAACTAGACTTACGAAGATAATCATATAGCAATGTAACTGAACAATAAGTCAAACTAAGCCAGCAAATGCCAGTCAATTACTACAATTTTGAGTCTGCATTCAACAATTTTTGGGCGGTTGCCTTTTGTTAACTATATGGAAGGAAACTTGACAATACAAAATCTCAGTGTATCTTAAAATACTAAATCTAATTCTCTGAAACTAGAAAGTAGGAAAATTATATTGTGGAATCGCAATAAAAGTTGAAACTTAAAAGTTGTAAGAAAATGTTATTGAAAGAGGTTGAAAAAATAACTTTAAAAGAACCCTATATATATATATATATTCTAAATATTTAAACAATAAATATTTAAACAAAAAAACATTTATTTTTTTCAGAAACTTAAACCATTTTAAAATCCGGTTTCTTGTTATCATTCACAGTTCACTCACCGATAGTGCCCATTTTTGGCCGCTTGACTTCCGCAATTAGTAATCCAAAGCAATATCCTCTCTTGAACTCTTGAGTGTCTGGTAAAAGCGATCGAACGCCGCTGTCCACCGATCTTTACGCTATTCTTCTGGGCAAACAAAACGTCAACAAAGCTGCGATCACACTTGGAAAGTCACATTGCAAATTGCGAAATACGCTGATAATTTACTAGTTTTCGGTAAACAATAAGGTATATATTTGCTTTATTTTTGTTTTGCAATTTCCAGCGTGCGGTGAAAATTTCAAGGTTGCTTCACAATTAGAAATAAGTTGGCAGAACAAGATGAATGGGGGATATTTTCGTTGTTTTGCTTTTGGCGCTCCTATGTGTTCATTAGTCGCGAACAGAGAGATACTAAGTAGTTGCAAAGAATATAACGGCAACAATGATAATACACAAAACACAAGCAGCGAAAGACGCGACAGAAATGAACGACAGAAATCACGGGCACTTCGCGTCCACACGTCAGGAGTTTTCCGTTATGAATGTTTTCCTATTTTCCGTACGCTTCTGTTTTATATATTTGAATGGACAACCGAAGGCGTTCGTCGGCAACTTCGGCCCGAGCACCCGGCATCGCATCTCTCTCGGTTTTCCATGTTGGAGAAAAGCTACTTCGGCTGGCAGGGAAAGCTTTCGTCGCTGTTGCACTTTTCTTTCGCGGGCGCCACTGAATCCGTTTTCCCCGAGTTCAACGCATCCCGGCGAAAGTTCCTTAGCATTGTCCAGGAGCGGAATCGAGGGGAGAAATCCTAAGTATACTATAATAACTTTATATTTATTACTAAACAAATACAAATATTGTAGTATACTTAAAATATATTTATAAAGAATATGTCAACGTTTAGCAGTACTAATTATTAATGAAATATTTTGTATCATTTAAGTCTTAGCATTGCAAATTTGCGATAATTTGTCCTTAAATTATATGCCTTTTTATCGTTGATTAGGCCATCATTTTCCTCTCGGTTCAACAGGTTGCATCAAGCCATAATATCATAACATAATATAACCAACAACCAATAATTTAGAAATATATGATTTTCCTTTCCCTAAAAACTTTCCAACTAAATATTCGTTCATTACAACTACATATGTCATGGCTCAAGCGTATCACTTTCGACTTGTCAAACTCCCTGACCCAAATCTAGGAAAATTCGTAACCAGCTCCGCCTCGAAAGTAAATAAACTTAATCTGGCGCATTACCTCAAATTACCAGGCCATAAGCCCGTCCGGAAAGTCCCCGTTCCCCGGCCAAAATTAATTACCGCCCCAGTTACGTGAACAACTGTCTTGAAGCAAGTACGCCAGCCAGACTAAAACCAGGCAATTTTTAATGCAATGTAAATAAAATAGACAAAGGGGAGGCAGTCTCTCAACTTGGTCGGCACGCAAGGACACCAGCAGAGCCAGAGTGCGGTGTCCGGATCCGGAATCCAGCTCCTGGCAAAGGTGTTGCCGTGTGCCGGGCGTCCCACACAAGCACAACAACTTTGCCGCAACTCCGGTAAAAACTCGTGCAAAAACCGCTACGAATCAAGTTTTGCGGCTAAATTGTCCTTGAACCAAATACTGGTTCTGGGAGGGGGATCAGGACCGAGCACGTGGCACTGACATAAGACCCAACCCCCCTACGTAACCCCAACATAACCCAGTAATCGCTCAGTCCCCACTCCACCCATGATGGTGGCAGTTAACTTGATTATTTTACAAATAATTGAAAAGTTCCCTTTATCCATTTCCTCGCCATTGCGAAAATTGCACAAATTGCGCAGACAAGACCACCGTGGCAGTCAGTAGTACATCCATCAACGGGATTCCGGGCCGCCCACTTTTCCAGTCCCTGATTTGCTTACGTTGGCGTCGCAGGCAACGCTTTTCCTAGTGACGACAACGCCAGCGATGACACCAACACCAAATAACGAGAGCAACAGCAATGACGACAACTCCCACCGCGACATGGGAACATGGCGGAAACAAGCAGGAGTCGTGCAAGAACATCATTGCCAGCGAATGGGGTTGGGTGGAACAGGGCTCTGGGGCGTTGGAACATGACAGGTGGGCACTTCTGGTGGTGCTTGCATATATGCATTACATTATGTTAGGTCTTTCTGCCATTTTAGGCTATTAAATTTAATATGATTTTTAGATTACTCTGGTATTTGTTATATAACTAAAAACGACTGTATTTTAAGTGTGTAATTCAAGTTAATTCTTTAATTAGGTTGTGTTGTGTTTTAAGGATAAATATATAAATTGATAAGCTTAAACACGAATTAACAATAAATTCGACTTCTTTTTGCTTTTTCGGTAATTTAAGGAAACCCAAGCAACGTCATTATTTATTCCTCAATTTCCGATAATTAATTTCTCTACATAACACCGCCAAAAATATTCAGCCCATCCTCAGTCAAACCTCGATTTGAAGGTCATTTTTATGTCACCCAACATCGCCAGGTAACCGACATAAACATCCATTTCCTGTCGACCTAACCCAACGTAAAAAGTGCCAAAACTATGCTCTAAACTTCAACACGAATAGGAATGTATTTATAAGGAGTATTCTGTCTTACGCCTGGCTAGGATTAGTTATCTTGAACTACTTTTATCATATAATTTAAATTATATTTGAATTCGATTCAGTTTTTTTTTTACTATTACTGCGGCGTGATTGTCTGTGATAAATATTTCTATAAATAGCTACTTGTAAATCATAATCATTAATTAATCCATAATAAAATATGAAGAATCCATTCAAAATAACAGAAACCATAAGAAATTAAATTCTGCTAAAATAAAACCCAGAACGCTCGCCACATGTATGGGCAGGTGCGCATGCAGGTGTGGGTGCACGGCTAAAAGCAAAGGCTAAACCAAGAAGCAAGTTGAGCATGAAGCTATTAATAGAGCCGTTGCCGAAGTGAACTTGTGAACTTATTTCTGGCTCAATGGTTGCCAGGCAGCTCCGCGAATTAACAACCCATTCACCCAGTGGCCCAGTCAGAGCAAGCCCCGCAATTCGTATCCATGTTCAGTAGGCTGGCGAGGCTTGGAGCGAGCGCTTCCGCCATGCAGACGCGTCCCAGCAGTGAGCCGCACCGCGGCAAGGAGCAGGTAAGGGAGGAGCAGACCCCAAAATGCGCCAGTGCCTCGCTGGCCAAAAAGCCCGCCACGCCGCCCACTGCACCGCCGCCTACGCCCATTCCGACGAACAGGGGAGTGGCTCCTCTTACGGTTCCTGTGATCCAGCTCACGCCCGCACAGAGTGACACGCCCGTGAAGAGGGCATTGTTACCCGCCGCCGCTCCCAAGGAGATACCTTCCCTGGCCGACAGCAATAGCAATAAGGAGAACCTTTCTGGGAAGACTGTGCCACAGGGAAAGATCACTCCCCTGGGAGCCCCCACCAATTACGTGGCCAGACGCACCTGGATCACCACCGAGCGAATGAACGAGCTGCGACGGAAAGCCCAGGAAGCGGCCAAGCAAAACAAGATTTTTACCATACGAGGATGCTTCAACTCGGTGAGGAACGCCCTGCTGACGCGGGGATGGGTGGAGAAGCTGGACGTGCATCGCAAGGTGATGCCTGCGGGCCAGATGACCTACGAAGACCTCACCCAGCGGCTGCCCAAGCGCAAGGCGGGAGAGACCCGGCGGCAGTACGTGCTCAAATGCGAGCGGAACATCATGTCTCGCTTTCTGGAGCACATGCCCGTGGACTTTCTGTGGACAAATCGGAAGGAGAAGTGCGACTACATCGACCAGGCCAAGAATCCCGGCATGACCATCAACAAATTCCACAGGGCGCCGTTCACCTCAAAGGAGGGCCTGTGCAGCCAGCTGCGGGACTTTCACTGGTTCTTCGAAGAGGGCACCGCCGAGATGTACTTCCCGCGCTGCTACAATGTCTGGAGTCCCGAGGAGCTCGGAGAGTTCATCGATAACTTCAAGCTTACCGCCTGCGTGGCCTACGTGCGGGCGATGCTCTGCAAGTACCACAAGCAGGGCTCCGAGGCCGTCTTCTCCTGCGCCGGCAAGATTCCGTACTCCTCTATAGACTTTGCCTACAAGCGCCTTGTGGAGTACCTCGACAGCTGCCAGCACAACGACATCGACTTTGAGGACCCGCCCAAAATATGGGAACACGACTGGGACGCGTTCCTCTTCCAGCACCAGCAGCTGGTCAACGAGGACGGACGCATCCAGCACGACGGCCAGCGTTTGGATCCCATGATCAAGAGCTGTCTGGCTTTAATCGACAAGATGAAGGTCCACTGGCCACAGTACAGTCTCGACGGCTACCAGAATCTGTGGATTGTGAAGCCAGCAAACAAGTGTCGGGGAAGGGGTATCCTCCTCATGGACAACCTGAAGAAAATCCTGGGCGTTGTGAATCCGTCAATAGCCTCCAAGAGTCGCTATGTGGTGCAGAAGTATATAGGTGAGCTAAGTACTATATCTGTACTATAGTTTTTAGTAATTACTAACTCCAGAGAAATTTAGATAAAGATAAGGTAAAATGTGAATCCTGTAAGGTTTTCTTTCCTTTTTCAAAGTTATCCCACATTTACATACGTTTTCCAATCGATAACGGATAAAGCATCTTAAGTGCAGACCCAACACACATTTCGAGTCCCGCTGCTAGTAGGCGATATAAACAAACACACGGAAACTAGGTCGTAAATCAGGCCGGTGCCAAAGTTGTTGTTCGAGTTAGTGGGCTCCCGTTTTTGGGCGCTTTGGGAGCTCGAGTCGAAGCGACGTCAGTTGCTGAGTGAGGCTCCTCGCACACACGCACACACTCTAGTCTACAGACAAAGTTGGCCGTTGCGATTCCTTGCCAACATAAAATGCATAAATATTTGGCCTAAAAACGCAATCATTGCCTTTGGGCTGGTGTTGCCACTGTTATTGCTTTTCCTGTCGTGCTCCTTGGCAGGCAACAATCACAATTTGCTTTACCGTGTGTCTGTCTGTCTGCTTCGCGAAGCTCAACAGGTTTCCCAGAGCAATTGATTTTTAATCCCACCTGAAATGGCCCTCCAAAGCAGATGGAGGCGTACTGAAGTTGGTAAAACGGGAATTGTAATATGGAATTATTTGTGAAGAAGTTGGAAGTCGTTTTCCAATATTTTTATACCCTTGCAGGGTATTATAATTTCAGTCAGAAGTTTGCAACGCAGTGAAGGAGACGATTCCGACCCTATAAACCATATATATTCTTGATCAGCATCAACAGGGGAATCTTTCTAGATATGTCAGGAAGAAATCGATTTTTTGGCCATTTTTGCAAAATTTTATAAGGGGTTACATCATTAAAATCTTTGATTTTGATAAAAAATTGAATTTTCCAAATTTTTTAATGAAGTATGCAGATTTATTAACTGTAGAAAATCTTGCATAGAACAGTTTTCCGATTTAAAATAAATGCTCTTTTGGCCGAGTTATGATACTTTTTAATTTTAAAAAAATTATGAAGTTTTTTAATATAAAAAATCCGATTTTATAATACAAAATAATATTTTTCTAAGTCAAGGAATCATTTCCGACCCCATAAACCATATATATTCTTGATCAGCATTAACATGCGAATCTTTCTAGATATGTCCGGAAGAAATCGATTTTTTGGCCATTTTTGCAAAATTTTATAAGGGGT
>VNJY01003101.1:0-53155 GCA_008042715.1 Drosophila bocki
ATAAAATTTTTAACAAAATTCTGGAATAATATATAATGACCATATCTAAAAAATGGTGCAAAAATGTTAAAAAACAGCCAAGTTATAATTATTTTTCTAAAAATTTATCGAACATTTGTATGGCAGCTATATGATATAGTCGTCCGATCCGGCCCGTTCCGACATATATAGCAGTGAGAGTATATAGAAGAAAATATGCAAAGTTTCGTTCAGATAGCTTTAAAACTGAGGGACTAGTTTGCGTAGAAACGGACAGACGGACGGACAGACGGACAGACGGACGGACAGACGGACAGACGGACATGGCTAGATCGACTCGGCTGTTGATGCTGATCAAGAATATATATACTTTATAGGGTCGGAAACGTCTCCTTCACTGCGTTGCAAACTTCTGACTGAAATTATAATACCCTGCAAGGGTATAAAAATAACGGTCAAGATAAAAGCAACAAAAAGTAAATAAATAAATAATTAAAGATTTTAATTTAAAAATATTAAAATAAATTTACAAATAAAAAATACATCTAAAATTAGGAAGGAGATTTAACAAAAAATATGAAACCTAATTACCTAAAATATATTTTTTTTAATTTTCTTACATATTTTTAAGCTGCTACTATTATCTTAACCCCTGCTGTATGTCTGGTTATATCTCTCCTCAGTCTGCGGTGTGGTTGTTGCTCTCTACGTCTGTGCAATTATGAAAAGTTATGAAATCTTTGAAGCCAAAAAATGGCCAAACATTCGGACTTCGGGCGCATCGGATGGGGATTTCCTTTCTTTGCTTTTTATTTATATTTATTTGGCTTGCATATCAATTACTTCATTTCCGTTAGGTGTGTCTCTGGGGTGTACGAAGTGCGAGATTTCCTATATGGGCGAGAGATGTTTGCTTAATTTCAAGCAATTGGTTTTGCCCAGATCGTAGCTAAACGTTGTGGGTCAACAAAGTTTAAGTTGGCCAAGTAGACAAAAAGTGTAACCGATTTTTAGAAATTTCAGGTTTACAAAATATTTATAAAATATATTTATATATATTCTTAAATAGGGAATATTTAGGTTGTTCTTAAAACAAAAAGGATTCTGCTTAACAGACTTCTGGCCATAATTACAACACCCTCATTGAGAGCCAAAAAAAAGTGGTTTATAACTAAAATTACTTGCATAAATGAATGCCTAAAGGCTACAAATTCCCTACCACTAAATATAATTAACACCTTTAATATTAGCCCATAAGCTTATGCTTATTATTTGCCTAAACATTTATCAAGCGATGGAGCACGTGTCGTTGACCAGGTGAACGAGCTGGGAGGCTGCTCTAATCAACTGAGCAAAGTGAGGGCAAGGAAATGAAAGCAATATCGAGGAAATCCACTACATATAACTGTGAAGATGCAATTGAGGTTTCAATAAAAAGAATAATCATCCGCCAAAGAGTGGTTCAATCAGTCAGTTGGCCAAGTTGCCGGGACCCGTTTAAAGCCACCAGCTCTTGGCCAGCTCACGTAGGCACTGCAGAGGCCGAGTTATGCAATTCAACCACAGTGGAGACTAACTCGAGAGGTAGTCAAATGGATGGAAAATTCAACTTTTCCTTGATGTCTTTAGTTTGTTTTAAAGTTTGTTATATATTTGCAAGAGCAGCAGGGGAGAAGGCTGAGGAAATGTGGCTTAACAGAGGGAAATGTTTGGGTTTTTTAGATGTGTTGAGGGTTTTTACACCCCAGGAGGTTGTATTTTAAGTAACTTTATTAAATTTCATAGGAAAAAAATATTGGTTAAATAATTTTGGTTAATAAACTTACTTTCAGTAACAGGAACTAACTTATATAAATTTTTCAGTATAATAAAATCACCACAAAAAATGTAAATATTTTAAAATAATTTTTAACCATTTTATTTTGTGGTTTTATTGAATTTAAAATATTAATTTTAGATTTTCATTATTTTATTTATTGAATTAAGTCAATATTTTTTTAAATAAAGCACCGATAAATTTTACATTTTAAAAAAAATTTTTGTACAACTCTTAGACACTAATTCATTTTTTGTAAAATACAATAATACAGCAATTAATCAAAAACTCATAGAGTATTTCACATTCGGTGACTCCAAACTGTCGCCAAAAATTAGCTTTCATTTTTGGAGCCGGTAAAGTATGCGGAAATTATTACCAGAAAGAAAAAACCCACCACCAAAAAGGCTGACAGAAGTCTAAGACAATGCGAATGCACCTGCATTTTCCCTCCTTCAAACTCACCCTCCATAATTGCATAAGCCAACAACTTGTCAAACGTCAGGCCAAAAAACAAAAACAAAAAATAATAATAAAAGCAGAAATTGAGCCAAACTCGAAATTTGGGCCAGGCCAAAACAATGAAAGTTGCGCACAAAACACGCAACTAGCGTAACAGAAACAAAAAAGGCAGCAAACAGTTGGACGAATCTGACCCAATTTCAGTTTAATATTACAAATTTGTTGACTTTTTATTATTGTATTTTTTGTTTGCAATTTCTGGCCAATTTTTATGGTTACCAAATTGAACGTGTTTTTACGGGCGACAAAGTGTAAGTGGAATTTCAATTGAAAATCAATTTTGAAAACCTGCTGTATTGATTTATTTCATTGACTGCCTCGTGTCACTGACTGATTTATGTATAGGCAAACAAAAAATCTAAAAATACTTTCTTGTTTTTGTTTTTATTTAAAAGTATTTCTCTATAATTTAACCATCAATATGTTTGTCATAATCCATCAATTTCACTCGAATATCGTTTGTTTTTTTGCTGACAAATGTGACTGGCATATATGATTTGGCAGAGAAACAATTGTAAACAAAGCTAAAAGTATTCTAATTTTTATTTTGTACCCTGTCATTGAGCCAAGTAAAATTTGCATATAAAGTGTACACTAAAAAGTTGGTGGGTTTGTTTTTTGTGCATTCAAGGTGGGAGGTATGCAGGCTTTTTTGACCAAGCCCCGAAAGTATGCTGAAAATAGTTATTTGTTTAGTTTTAAACGGGTTTTAAATGGGGTTTTAGGTATTTAATTTAAAGATATTTAAATGTTAGCTGTACTAAAGCTTCATAAATATAATATTTTAAATTATATTTACACCTTTAATATTTTAGTCAGAAGGTAGAAACACGGTGAAGAAGCCATTTCCGACCCTATAAGTCATATATATTCTTGATCAGCATCAATAGGCGATTTCGGAACAATAACATATTAAAAAAAAAAATTCAAAATTTTATAAGGGGTTAGTTACATTGTTAAAATTATTAAAAATTGACAAAAAATTATGATTTCCTAAACTTTTAAATTGAGTATGCAGATTTGTTGACCTACCAAAAAATAGCACAGAAAAGCTTTTCGAATTGAATTTGATGCTTTTTTGGCTTAGTTATGTTATTCTTAAACTAAGGTTCTTCCAAAAATTATCATATAAAATTCAGAATAAATATTTAAATTTTAATATTTATTCTTAGTTTTATAAGACACTTTTTCCATTAACCTTTGAGAGTCAGAAGCATTTTCTTATAATATTTATAAATGTTTTAAAAATCTCTAACATTTTTAGGCTTTAATTTTTTGAAAAATTATCTTATAAAATTATGAATAAATATTAAAATTAAATTCAAATCAAATCATATTTAGATTAAATACTCCGAATATTTAAGCTTTAATTTTCCCAAATTTAGCATATAAAATTATAGATTAATATTAAAATTTTAAAGCTCCTTAGAGGGTATAATAACTTTAGTAAGAAATATTTTAAGTTTAGTTATTATATTTTTATACCTTTATTAATAAATGAAAAGCCAAAGTTATTTTACTTTTTCTTTATTATTTTTTATTAATTTATTTTTTTCTTTTAATAATCTCAACCTCAACAACTATTTCCCACTGGCCGTAACACTGCCAATTAAGCTGAATCAACTCAACTTCACCCCGCAAATCTCCATTGATTGTCGCATTTGATAGCAAAGGCGACCTTCCACAGTGCACAGTAATTCCTAAAAATATATAAATCCATTGCCAGCAGGTTGAACGCTTCCTAGCAATTATGGTACTTACAGCACACGTACACGTTCACTTGGGTGACTAAAGCAGTGTTTGCTTTTCATTAAAGCCATTTCACAAATGGCCCGAAGGTGATGCAGCAACAATTAAGACGGATTAAGGCAGATATCATTAGGGCGAGTGAATGCACAAAATAATGTAATTTATTAACAATTACAGGAGCATCGAACTTACGACTAGACCTAAGGCTAAATCGGGTCGTGACTAGTCACACAAATGTTATTAAAATCTACCTAGGACTCGCAGCTAGTAGATACAAGTGCTTACAGTTCTACAGTCACTTCAGTCGTGTCGGGACTAAGGTCTAAGTCTAAACCTAAGGTCATGTACAAGGTAGGTAGGTGAAGCCAAAGGTGAAGAGACATATATGGTACAAAAGTCGAGGTGTCTAATTCTAAAGCCTAATACTTAAGGATCCACACTAGACCCTCACTTTATAGCTGAGCTTCATCAGCTTCTTGGAGCTGATGGGGCAGTTGGGCCACAGATTGGCGCATCCCATGGGTCCGCTGAGATTGTCTCCCGTGTGACGCATTAGCTCTCCCATGTGGGCGGCAAAGTACCACTTGCTTGGCGGCATGTTCATCATCCAGGGCATTGTTGGAGATCTGCAAATAAAAGGGGGGGAGGAAAACATTAGACGGAAGTTTCTCCACAACTGAACAAATGTTAAATATTATAATAAGTCATTATCATTTCACGCTTTGCTGGAGTTTGTTCAGGTTTTCGCTTTCAGTGAGCATATATGTATCTCTAGACTCTGTTTCTTTAGAATGCCCCCCCAGGCATTCACCTTGCTGTTGACTTAGTATAGATTCTAAAGCCAAGCTTTTACATTAGCTCACCTTCGTCTCAAGTGCGAGGTTACAGCTGAAGTTGAGGTAGGTTACGACTGCTGATCCGTACGAGGTGTTTACCTGTATCTCAAGTATTTGTCACATTGGACAAACTCCAAATGGAATACGTTTTGTTGCACTTCGGCTTTTCAGTTGGGTTTTTAGAATTTATTTAGCTATCAACTGATCTTAATAGAGGCTTTAACGAACCCTTTTAAAACCGGTTGGCAAGACTTTTCTAACTGTTGATTATGCAAATCATTTTTAGATCAGCTTGGAACTGGTTTTAGTTGTTGCAAGGAAGATAATCTGATATCTAGGTAATATTAAGTTAAAATAATATATTTTTAAAGTTTACTTTAGAAATAATTTCTATATAATTTTTGTTAGGTAATTATAGGCTCTCAACCAACTAGTTTAAATGGGGTTTATGTACGTTTTTTAAACGTATATAAAATTAGTTTCAAAAGCTTTGTTTACTTAATAGTAAAAAAATATATACAAGTTGCTCAGAATGCTTTGTTTACTTTTATAAAAATATATAACATTTTTTTTTTATATTTCTAGATTTTCTGTAAGCTAATAAACATGTTAAACCTGCTACCTTTTAAAGTCTTTCTAACAAGCTCAAGTTTTATGTCAAATATCTCTTATAAATGGATTGTCTATCACAAAAAAAAAACTTATATTATTAGTGAAACCAGATGTGCAAGTCACTGTCAACCGGTTTCAAAAACATATTTGTTAGAAACTTCCATAAATTCTTGTATTTGCAGTTTATGCTGACATTTATATTCAATTTATTATGTTAGCTCATATATTTCGTAAGCCTTAACAACGGTTAATTTAGTTTTTTTTTGGTAATTAAAATTATAATTAATAGGTTGAGTTTATATTTGTATTTAAAATATTTTAAAATATATATTTATTTATTTAATTAAACATTTAAAAACCTAATGAAAATTAAATGAATTTATGGAGTTAAAACAAGAATTAATCAAATTATTTAGAATATTAATTTTATATTTTGTTTACGATTTAAAAATTTCTAGTGCATTCTACATAGTAATCTCTTTCCCCTCTCTTTCTCTACCATTTTTCTTTCACCTTTTTTACTCACCTGATCAGTCTAAGTAGCTCCCTTTCCTTCTCGCTAAGCTGATACTCCGGCTTGGAGGCCAGCTCGCACAGCATCTTTGGCAGACACGACTCCTTGATGGTATCCGTCAGCTGGGATTTGGTCTTCAGGCTGGCCCCTGTCACCACAGCCATGCTGGGCTTCAGAGCCTCGGCAGCGGCTGAGAGCTCATTGAAGTCGTGCTCTAAAAATTAAAAACAAAACAAAAAAGTTAGAAATTCAGGCATCCATCAGAATTTGACATTTATTTTTGGCGCTCATTTGCATAGCTAACTGCTTTCGAATTGAGATTTCGGGAACTGCGCAAATTGTTAAATAAAAAAAATATAAATAAATAAATTGAGGGGGAGAATCGTAGAGAACGGTGAACGGAGGTGGAAAGAATCCGAACTCAAGGTTACCAAGTCTAAAGACAATGACTAATAGATGTGTTTTGTCAACAAAGAAACAACCAATTTAGGGAACAATTGAGCAAATATTTAAAGAAATTGGAAATGTTAAAAAACATGTAAGAAACCGAATCTATGTTGACTTTTTTTCGAGTGCATGGTGAGTAAATCAAATATTTGTTTGGCCATTCGCTTCATCAGCTGTTGCAAATATTTTCAACATTTATTTTATGTTTTATTGTTGTATTTTCGTTTTGTTTTAACGATTCCCATGCCCCGTAGACAAGGCCAAGTCAATGCGTTGAACTTTACTTGGAATATTTTGTGTTCAGTCATCCAACGCTTAGGTTATTTATTAATTATCGGAATATTCATTATGTTTTAGCCAAGTTAGGCGGCTGCTTGATTCGGACTTTGAACTTTAAATACGGAACCGCTAAAGGAAACCCTATAGCAATGTGAAAACCTAACTTCCAGGGTAACTGTTAACTGATTTTAATTTTAATACAAACAAATTATGGCGCGAATGTGGCTTTTTTTTTTTAGGGGTTCATTATACATATAACCTGTTTGCTTGTTAAGAAATGCAGTTGAGCATGACTCAGTTGGTTTAGGTTTTTTAGAAATTTTAGATAAATATTTTGTGTTTTTATAAACTTGTTTATATTTTGAAGAAATTTGGAATTTATATTTGTTTTTAAACAAAAAGTAAGATCGGTTTATAAGATATACCATTTATTTTAAGAAGGTTTCTAGATTACGATCATTAAGATTAGATTAGATTACATATTTAAATCCAGAAATTTGTTAAATAATAAAATGAAATATTAAACAATTAAACTCGTTATTTTGGGACGTTTAAAAATATTTAAATCCATATTTTTTTTGTTGAAAATCAATATAAATTTAAGAAATCTAATTTTTAAAAATATTGCAAGTTATTGTTAAATAAAATTGTAAAATTCTAGAGTTCCATTAAGCATAGTTCTCATTATGCAAACTCCATTAAATTAAGCCAGGAAATACTTTAAAATTCCCTTGAATTGCTTAAAATACTTAAACTATTGAACTTGAATTTTCTGCAGACTTTTAAAAATGCAATTTCTTGCACCTATGTACATACATATATCAAAGTCAATTAAGTTGACTTCAGGTGAATCGATTTGCTTCCCGAGTGCACGTAATTGAATGGAAATAAATACAAATTGAATTGCAAACTCTGCGCTGCCTTCATCACCTTAAGGTTGTGTTTTTTTTATATACGTATATCTTTTTGTTTAGCTTCTATTTTTATATACATATATCTTTTTGTTTAGCTTCTGTTTTGGCCTAGAGAAGAAGACTGGTGGAAAGACGAAACCGAAATTGTCAATTCAGATAAATTTCCAGCCGGCAAAAAGATAGGGGAAGGGCACGTGCTATATAATGGAAACGAGTGGCGTTTACAAGAGCGTTCGCTCTCAACGTGAATATTCAAATATTTATTTCGTTCACTCTCGATTTCCGTTGCTACTCGTTTCTGGCCTAGACAACTTCTTCGGATGGTACCGATTACGTCTGGAAGCGGAACCGGTCGGTTGAATATTTCCCAAGCCCAATCTGTGCTTAGTTCGATAAATTAAATGTCACAAATCAAGTCGAGTTTCCATCACTTCCTGTTCGCGTAATCAGGTTAGAATAATGAACTTTGCTGACTCTATAAGAGTGACTAGCCAAAATTTTTAGAGTCTAGTCTAGACACCGCTTACGAAACTGGAATTTTAAGTTCCAAAAAAAAAGGCTGTATATTTGTATTTGGAAAAACCCCCAATGAACCGGCAGCTCAGCTCTCTGGGAAAGTTGAAGACTCAAAGACCTCTCGATGTCTGGCAACATGCAAAGCGAAAACTTGTTGTGTTTGTGAGGAGTTTTTATTACGTCAAGTTTATTTGCTTGGCATTTTTCCACTTTCACCTCGAGAAACACAAAAGAAATACTAACTTTGAGGGTCTTGCGAATGGTTTTAGTTGTCTTAATGAACAGAGAAATGATCTGAGGAGAGGGGTTTTGAAGTTATTTAAAAAACAAGATTTAAAATATATTTCTTTAGGGTTTTGTAAATTTCATAGGGTTTAATTTTAAATATTTAATTTTTATAGACGAAATATTGAACGTATTCATTTTTGTTCAATTAAAAAAAGGAGTAAATTGTTAAGTTCTTGAAACAAAACTAAATCTTTTATAGAAAATAATTGTAACTAGCATTTTTATATTCTAATAATTAGTAGTTTGTACGAATAAAATATTTTAAGAAGAAATATAAAAAAACATAAATTCAAGAATTTAAAGCCCTAAAAAATAGAACAAATATTGTAAACGAAGTTAATAGTTTTTAAAATTTTTTAAAAATATATTTAAAAAATAAATAATTAACATATGCTTTGTGGCTTGTATATTTTTACTAAATATATTTTTTTTAAGTCTAAAAACTTCTTGTTATGTATTATTATTTAAGGATTTAAGAGCCAAAAATGTTATCGAAAAAATTTATAACTTTACATAATATTGTAATTTAATCTAGCATTCGACTTTCCTCTAAATTTTATTTTATTTTACTTCCTTTTGTTATATTTTATTCCCTCAACACGCACTTTTTTAAAGTGTATTTCCTACAACTGTTGTGCAATGCTCCAATAGGTTATGTCATACGATATAGGGTTCGATATATGGTGTATGCAAATCAGCGAGAAAGTGACGCCGAAGAAGTGAATTCGAATGGCATTTGGAAGCTCTTGAACAAACGGTTTGGACATGAACTTCGTTTGTGTTGAATAATAATTTAAATAATTCAACGAGTGTTGTGAATATTTTGAAGTTTTTTTGCGTAGTTTTGATGAATTGCAATAAAGCTAGGATAAATTACTCCTGATATATATTTAAAAAGCAATAAAAAACAATTTACTTTTAAGTTTACTTCAGTTTACTATTGGTTTCTTAAATTTTTTACTCAATAAACTTTCCATAGATAATATCTTTCTCTTAAAAACGTTACTATTCATGTACTCGAATAATGAAGTCACTTTCCTCTATGAAAACTTAACAAAAAACAACAACGAAGTCAGATCATAAAACCTTAATGACTCTGCCTGTAGTTAATGGAAACTTTTGCCAACTGAAGTATCTGTTTAATATGCCAGACAACGTTCAGCTTCAGATAATGTTTAGGTACTTAAATTGTTTAACATTTCCTAGTACTAGTACTTTAAAAAACTCTTTAAGAAAAGTTGTGGAATACTGATGTATTCCTCCTAATGAAGAATTATGAGACTGATACTTTGTTTGGTGCAAAAACAAAGAATAATGACAAATTGGTTTTACTTGGAAAGGCTTTAAAAATGTAAGCACTTTACATAAAAGAAACCTATTAGTCCAAGTATTATAATGGACTTCTGGCAACCCTAATCACCTACATAAGCTATTATTTTTTTAAGTCCAAGCTATACACGTGCCCAATAAACAATCGTACTTTTTAGTCTCCCCCGTCTCAGTTCCGGTTTTCACCTACCAACAAAAAATAACGTAATTAAACATTTAAGCCCCAAAATGAAGCTTACACGTGCCCCAGCTTGTATTCAATATTTGTTTGTACGTAAGCCTCCCTTTATAAATCGAAATTAACCTTGATATAACCAAATAAATAATCGAATAAATTGATATAACACAAATTTAAACAAAAAATGTTAATACAAAATATTTTGAGGCTGGCTAACGAGTGATTGAACCCGATTATTAAATTTGTTAACTGCCACACGAACGTTTAATAATTACACACAAAAATTTATGTTAAAATTTGTTCAAAGTAATTGAAGTTATTTGGGGGAAGTATGTACAAAATTCCTTTTAAATATAAAGCAGTTTAAATAATTTCTTTGCAGTTAAGAAACTATAATAATTTAAATAAATTATAGTTATTTGTGGGAATTATGTATAAAGTTTACTTAAAAAAAAAGAATATAATTGAAACAATTTTAAATAATTTTTTCGTAGTTAATACTATACAAAAATTAAAATAAATTAAAGTTATTTGGTGGAATTATATATAAAAATTTACTTTAAAATATTTTAAAAACAATTAAAACAGTTTAAAATAATTTTCTGAAGTTAAGATCACCTAAAAATCATGTTTTCTATTTATTGATTTTAGTTAAAATAATAATATTGAAACCCGTTTTGTCTGCTATCTAAAAACTACACTTTAAAATTCCAAAATATTTTCATAATTTCATTTCATAATTTGGCTAACAAAATAAAATTCCCAAAAAAATTGCCAGCCGAGTTAACCAACTTAAAATTTTTGTCAATGAACAAAAAATATATTTCTTGCAAAACTCACCTTCGGCTATATCGATTTCGGCATTCTTCGCCTGGAACTTGCTGGCCGCTGCAGCCGCCGGACCCGTTGGGGCACCGGCTGCCACCGCACCGCCCCCGGAGCGGCGGACGGCATGATGATCGGGGTGGTTGGACTTGATGCCACCGCCATAGCCAAAGAGATCGCCCACTAGCAGCAGGGAGACGATGGCGAAGATCGTGAGGCGGCAGCGCCAGGCGGTGTCCATGATGGCCATGAATATATATACTCCAACAAAAATTGCCAATTCACACACGCGCGATTGTTGCACAATTTTATTTTATATTTCTCTTTTGAATTTTTATTTTTATTTATATTTTTTTCGGATTATATGTGTGAGTATTAACTTCTTTTAGCACCTTGGTTTTGACACTGTTTTCAATGGCAACACGATGAGCAGGAAAAATGAAAGTTTTGGGGAGGGGAAAAACGAAAGTCGTCGTATTTTTTTTTTAATATATTAACTCAACTCTTTGAAAACGTTTTCAAATTACTGCTGGCGAGCATGCAAAGAGCGGCAATTAAATTTGGCATTCAAGCGCACATAACTCGTTAGTAACTGTAAATCCAAAACAAAAAACAGGTACAGGTACAAATACAGGTAACGCACGCGATGAGGTGAGCTAAGAGCGACAACGACGACGACGACGGCGGTACGTGCGATTCGTCCGAAATCTGCAATGCCAGTGAGCTGGAGCGACTCCAAGACACAGCACTAAAGCTAGGCGCAACGCGATCAGCTGATCGGAGAGAGATATATACCTAGAGAGAGAGCTGGTTTCACTCTCTCGATCGGGTTTCCTCTCTCTCAGAGAGGCAGAGGGTATATACTTTTTGCTGTCACTGTGCCGTGTTTCGGCCGGTGCTAATTGTCTGCGGCCAACCACAGCTGTCCATCAGACGCATTAAAAAATAGTGTATATATATAGTTTGATTAAAGCAAAGTCACTTACTTACACACCACCGATCGGGTGTAGGCATACCAGGTATACATACTATATATACGCTATATGTACCGACTTAAGCTGGACGACTTACTCAACAAGTTCGATTACCCGAACAGGCTAATGACCCAAGCTAGGGAATTGGGATCCCACTTGAGTAGTTTTGTGGCAACAAGTTCGTGGTTACTTAATATGTAACAATATCAGGGAATATAGGAAAAGGAAAGTGGGGTTTATTCAAGGGGTTACTAAGGGGTATAGGCCTATATATAAGCCTTAAATATATACGATCCCTAAGAGAGAAAATATATTAGATATTTATAATGATAAACAGCTTAATACAGTTTACAGAATTATCTGGCTAATAATATTTAAGCTTATTTTATATTTAATAGTAGTAGTAAAACTATTTATACCTCGAATTAATTATAAACAATAAATATTAAAACAAGAAGTATTTATACACTCTTACATATTACACTCTTAAATATTTTACTATTTTATTAAGAAAACATTTAAAAAATGTAACTTAACTAATCCTGCTAAACTTGATTTAAAATCAATCTCTCTGGAATTATTTGTGTAGTAATGAAAATAAATTTAAAAACTAAATATATAGGGGAGCAGGTTTTAATCAAAGAAATCAGTTTAGATATTATTTTTAATAACCTCAAAAAAATAATTATTTAGAAGTATTTAATTATGATTTTTTTATAGTAAAAGATGGTTAAAAAATGTATGTTTAAAAGGTTTAAGGGATTTTTAAAGATTTCTAAAATGGAAATTCTAAATAAACCTCTTAAATAAAACAAACATATGCTGACACCTATGATAATTCTCTTAAAAAGTAGAAATAGCATCTGCTTCATATGACATTCAGTATGCATATGTTAAAGGATACTCTTAAATATTTATTTAGGTTTTGCTGAATCTAAATATTGCTCGGGACACTCAAAGGTTTCAAGTACACTCTGAAATATTTTATTATTTTACTAGGAAATCTAGAAAACCATTTCCTGACCTTACAATGACCCCAAAACCGAACCCAAATCATCGCTTGTGTTTCAGATAATTCAGTCGCGTGCCTCGTCACGTAGGCCACTTTAAGGCACTGTAAATATTTAAGTGATTTCCTTAATTTTTCCTAAATTTATGGATCCTTAGGACAGCTGCAAATTGACCGCTTATCGGGGCAGGTAGAAAGGTCATCGGGTGTCCGCCTGCAGATTTATGATTCTCCCGACGACAGCCACAAAAAACCCCGTCTGACCCTGCCAGCTGACAGGCAGCCAAATGTTGCAATGTCCAAAAAAAAAAAAAAAGGAGCCAGCGAATCGACAGACTTTTTGGCCAAGAAACTCAACTTACTTAACCGGACGGTCGAACGCGTTAAATGCGCAATCGGAACGTGACTTAGCCGTGGCCAACAATCACCCAAAAACTGCTAAAAAGAAAACCAAAATCGAATCGAGATAAAAACAACACCGAAACGTACTCAAATTAAAGGTAACAACAAGACCAGCGACAACTGTTTCTCGAACTTTACTTGGCCAAATTGCAGTCAAGTGAAGTGCAACCGTCGAGAAGTCGAGGCAACTGCCACTGCTAACAGCTATCTTGGGGCTGACCAAGACAATCCTAATGTTGAAGTGGCAAGGAGAAGTCAGTCACTGATAGAAATGATTGATTATTGAAGGAAATTCTTAATAAAAATTATAAATAAACAATTTACAATATTAATTTAGAATTAAAATCATTTATAATTGTGTTTATAATATTTAATATAGGGGATCAGAGCCACTAAGCTTTTTATAAATATTTATTAACTTTTTTTTATATAATAAATAAAACAAATTAGTAAATAAAGTAGAGAACTACAATTTATGTTTATCCCTTATATATTTTAAATATTTATAAACTTTATTTATATGAGAAAATTTATTAATATTAATCTGAAAATTACATATAAATTAAAAATATAGGTAAACTTCAACTTTATTTTTATTTTAGGTTTTAATTAAAGATCTTATTAAGAGATTTATTTTCCTTGTGTTAATCCAAACTTAAACTCTTTTTTAAAAATATTAAAAACTTAAATTATTTAAGTATTCTCATTTATTTCAGGTGCATTGCCAAGAAATAAAAACTACATTCAGAACAACTGCAAAAAAAAAAAAACAAAACTCTCAGTCTCCCAGAATTCATTTGTTTTGCTTGCCTTCAAATTGCAGTGGCCATAGTTGTTGTCGAGCTGTCCTTCACTTGCAACTACGCCCTGTCCAAAAAAACAACACCAAGAAATAATTAAGAAACAAAAGGCGAAAATTAAAATACCCTAAAAAATTTAAGATGAAATTAAACAATTTTAATAAAGAGTTTGGTGATTTTGAACAAATATTTAGCTGAAATATTTTATTATAATTATTATAACAATATTAGTAGTTCACCAGGGTTTTGAGAGCCTTGCAAAAAAATATTTTATAAGAGGTAAGAATTTAATTTTCCAGTTAAATTATATTTTAAAAATTCAAATAATACAAAATTAATAATTGATTAGTTTTTTATATATTATTTAAAGCTTTACCCATTCATCCCACTACCAAAAAGAGTATCTTAAAAGATATATCCCATAAAGTACTCGCTTAAACAAAACATTTTGCGCCTCGAAGGTTAAGCAGCGAAAAGCCCAACAAAAACACTATGAGAAAAAATATTAAAAAAAAGAGAGAAAAAAAAGACAGCTGGGGCAGCCAAGCATGAGGCTTAAAAAAAGTAATTTAAAATTATTATTTTTACTTTATTAAAGCCGCCGAATGCTTAGGGGGGCCATCAGCTGAGTCTGATTAAGATTAAGATTAAGGTTTTGCTATAACCAAAGGCGTCATGTTGCCACATCATTTTTGATCCCGATAAATTTTCTTGAAATACAAATTTGTATTAAGAGAAGAGCTCTCTCAGAGATGTGCTGAAAACTTGATTACTTATTTTTGGAAGCGAAACTGGTTTCATTTAAAATTGTAAACGAAACTGGAAAATGCAGAAAATTTTGTGAGTTGTTCAAGCTAATGTTCTTTAATTATGTTTCAAAGTTGATGACCTTCAAGTGTAGTTGCAAGAAAAAAAATATTAAGCAATTAAGATAGAGTTTATAGAAAGAAAATTTTGGGACAAGTAAAATAAATTTAAAGATTTCATAAACTGGTTGATAAATAAGCTCTTCACAAAGAAATTATAAGAATAGATTTGTGATCTAGTGTACTGTGTGAATGTACTTCTATATAAGTACTTTATTTATTTATAACTAACTTGACATTCATTTAAGACATACAATGATCAATGACTGGCCATATTTTAAAGGTTCTTTTTGTTGGACATCAATTTTTGGTAACAATAAACTTAAATTACAGACAATTATCAACCATTTAGGGAAGGATTTAGTAAATAAACAATAACTATAAATAAAAAATACTTTCTTTTCTTAACAATATAGTTTTAAAGTCACACTTAAACCCTTCATTTCTTAAATTAACTTTAGGTAGCATCATGAATTTAATTGATTTTCCTCTCACTAATTAAAGACATTTAATTCCCCAGGCTTAATGAAACCTTAGATTGGGTTGTCAATTAAATTAAGTTGAAGCAATAAATACGCGAGAAATTCTAACCACCCCCCTCTTTAAATGAATCGGAAACGGAAGCAGCCATCAAGGCTTTGGTGGTGTTTAAATTTTTTGTCCACCCAACACAACACCTAAGGAAAATAAAGCCAGACCGCAGGAGCAGGAGCAGGACAACCGCCCGCGGCTTCCATTTACAGGCTTGCTTAATTTATGCTAAACGCATCGCGTCTTTGCATTTAATTGTGAAATTAAATTTGATGCGATTAATGTTGACACAACATGCGATTAGAGTGAACGGGTAAAATGCACTAACAATAATTTGTAACAATTTATTTACATATTTAGCCACAATAGGAAAAAAAAAAACAAATCCCAAGCATGGCCATTAAAATATAATAGGTTAATGTAAAAAAAATAATAATAAACCATTAATACTGTTTATACATAAGCCTTAAATTAACTCTTTGCCTTTCCAAACGCATTTTTTAAAATGGAAAATCATTAAATGTAAATGAAAGTCTGCAGTTTGGAAAGAGCTTAATATTTTTTAATTGTACTGGGTTTTTATTTATTTAAAAAAAGATTTATTATACTTTTTTTATTTATTTTTTTTATTTTTATTTATTTTATTTAAAATAAATTTCATATTTATATATTTTATAAAATTCGTTTTCTTTGGTGTACTTTTCAACCTTTGACATCTCCCATTTTAGCCATTAGATGTGTGGCGAGATACTCTACTCGAGATATCTATTAGCCAATCGCCTTGCATTTGGCAAATTATCATTGTTTATAAGATGACAATATGCGATGGCAGCGACAGGGACAAGGCCTTATACATAAACAATAATTAAATGTAGCCAAATTAAATTTTACACAAAAGCCGAACACTAAGTGACAGCTGGGCAGGTCGGGCGGACCCCTTTCCTTGACCTCGCTTAGGACTTGGAAATGTCTGCATAATTATGTGGTATATCTAGGGGCGGAGGGAAGTGGGTTGGGAGGGGGTTGGAAGGGGGTTGGATGTGGGTTCAGAGTGGTTGTGTGACAGTGTGTGTGTCTCGTGGCTGATAATATGCAGTTTAATTACAGAACACCAATGCCCACAAACAACAATAATGAGGGGACAATCGTATCATCAGGAATTCGAAAGATAAATACTCTAAGGAAGAAGGATAATGACAAAGGAAAGATCCAAGTTTAAGATAGAATCTTAACTAAGAAAATAAATGAAAAGGTTTCTTTATTGGCATAAAATTTAGATAGAATATTTCGAATTTCATTTAGGGTTCCTTAATATTCAGAATTCAATAAAAGGTAGGTCCTTAAAAATATTTTTAATATTTAATAACAACAAATTAAAATATATATTTATAATAATATATTTCTATAATTTTTCCACCCTTTTTCTTGAAGTATATATAAAATATACCTTCAAAGGACTCTTAACATTTTCCTGCATAATTTCAAATTAGTTGAAACTGCCTTATTTCCCACTTACACCCCAAGAAAACCAACCTTTCCCTGAATCTTATACTACAGTTCTCCTTCCTTGACCGCGCATCACTTTTAATTTTGCATTTGAGACAATGTTCTTGGTCCTGTCAGGTGCAAACCTATACTATATAAACCGCATAATACAGGCCAGGCCTGTGTGTGGAGAGAGAGTGAGTGTACATTGCTGTTTATTGGCATCCATTAGATAAAGGAATTTACGCGAAAGCAATTGTTCGGCTTCTCTTAGGACTTCAAAGGGCTATTGTGTTGGTACTTTGTCAAGTTAGTTGTGATTAGTGGCATTGGATATTAGTGGCATTGAATGGCAGTTGCGATTAGGCCAAAGCATTGAATTTAAATTGTATAGGAGTTTCAGAAAAGTTAAATGTTTAACAAAGATAATATTTACATGAAACAGAAATATGCAACTTTAGACCTTAATATTATCATTTTAATACAACCAAGTCAACGTCAATATCCTCTAATTAGTATAAATCATATATATCTGCACTTAATTAACGTATTTGCCAGAACTTCAATTGAAGTGCCATTAAATGTGATACCTGAACTGACTAAAACAATTTTAATTAAACTCATATTTATGTCACTTGTCCAGTTTGCTTTAATACAATTTTACAGTGACGGAAATGCATATGCATTGCAAGTAAAAAAATAAAGGAAAATATTATTTTCATCCCCAGTCCCCATCCATTGCAATTACAATTATGCTTGCTCTCTTATTGTTTTTTTTTTTTTATTGTTTTTTGTTTCGACTGTTAACTTTTATTTCGTGTTAATTAGTGTAAACACGAGGCTGGGGGGTTTTTTTTTTGTGCTGGTTTGTTTGCACTATTTGAAATAAAAACTGAATTGAATGACAGTTGGTCGAGAGAAAAGCCAACAACAGACACAGACTCCCGAGAAGTGTATTAAATTACCATCGAAATAAAGTTCCCATAATAAATGTTTGTTCTATGCGTAATAAATGACAATAAAGCAGAAATTATATTATTTATAAATCTGATGAACTGTTTGTTTATTTTTGTGAGAAGCCCATTGAAGATAGATATTTGCTTAGTTTATTTGTTTTTAATTCTTTGAATATTTATATATTTTTTTCTTGGGTTAAATACTCTTTAATTATAGATATTTGTTTTAAAAAATGTTATTTAAAAATTTTATATTTTATTCTTTAATCTAAAATTAATGCTTTTTGGTCAAGTTATGTTTTTTTGAATTTTTGATTTCAATATAAAAATTATTTTTATAATTTTCTTTAGGACCAACAAGCGTTATATAATTTTGAATATTTTTATAAATATCTAGTGTCGATAAATAAGCAAATAAATATTTAATTATAAATTTATTTTATCTACATTTTGTTAATTAAACAAAACATTCTTTTGGAACACCTTTCGTATTTAAACTAATATCTTTATAAGCAATTAAGATAATATTTAATCATAATTTATCCAAGGTTAATGCACTTTTTTAATATAATTTTTAATATATAAATAAACAATTAAATATTTAATTATGAATTTATTGGATCTAAATTAAAAAACAAAAACTTGTTTTGGAACACCATTCGTATTCAAACAAAAGGCTTTATAAGCATTTTAAATAATAAATATTTTATAATATATCTTTAACCGGATAAGAAAAATGTCTTCCTTAATTATTATATAATTTATATTTTTTTATTCAAGGTAAATACTAAATCGAGGATCCTACAAATCAACTTAAATCACAATTTCCCCGCACGTATACACCCAACGATCTGGGTGGTGTCGTCTCAATCTCATCCATCCATTCAGTTTTACGAGCTTTATGAAATTGGTATGCAATCGAGCGAAAAACAATTGAAATTATAATTTGGCAAATAAAATTGAGAAAAAGTGGCAAGCAAGCTTAATGCTTGTGTGAAATTCTAAACCTTTAAAACAAAGCTCAAAGGTAATATTTGCAGATTTATTTTAAACTTAATGGAGACTTTAAGCTGTGTACATAAGGTTTCTTTATTTTAAGGTAATTATTGTAATTATTCCCGAGACTAATTTTAGCCAGACTAGAGTATTCAGCATTCGTTTTGCATATAGTAAGTTCAGATTCTTAATGTTTTGTTTACATTTCCGCTGCCTGATCTCAAGTACAAATACTGCCTGTGGGCGAGCAAAAAAGAGTCACTTCAAATTCAAAACCCCATCGATTTGAATATGCTTATAATATACATATTTGGGTATACGAATTTCTTATAAATAAGTATTCGCAGTCTTAACAATGCTGTCGAGGCGACAGTTGCTCTTAATCGTTGCATTGCACAATAATGCACAACGAAGTGAGAAATCGTTTAAAAATTGCACTTAAAAAAAATAAAGAAAAATTGATAAATGTGTTGGAATATTAAAAAAATATATATATAATATAATACATACAAATATTTATTATAAACTCTATTTAAATAGTTAAAAAAAACAACTGTTTAAAGACAACATTTATAAAAACTAAACTAAACTCAAGAATGTATTTCCCTTATACTTTTTGAGAACTAATTAAAAGTGGATTTTATAAAAATAAAAATGGCATTAAAAATGTTGTAGAAAGCTTGCTAATATTCACTCAAAAAACCTCAACCTAAAATAAATAATTTCCTAAAATCTCTTGTAAAACCCTCTTACCACCATGCATTTTTTGCAAGTGTAATCCCTTTTTATGGCCAACTTTTTTGACCCCTGTTGATGGTGTTGGTGACCCCGACCTGTAGTCTGATCTTAGCCTGTGTGTTCAGCTTAAAACGCTTGATGCCACTTCGACGGCAGGCAGTTGATATCTACAGCAGCCAACGCAATGTTCTGGTTCTACTTGGGTCTCCTAGCCCTTCTCCTATACCTGCTGCGTGTCTTTGAGAACCAATCCAGGATTGACCGGCTCACCCGCAATTGGCCCAGTCCGCCTTCGTTGCCCGTCATTGGCCACCTTCATATCCTGGCCAAGCTAGTGGGGCCGAATCAGTTCCGTAATGCCACCGACCTGATCACCAGCCATCTGAAGGATCATCGTGGAAAGCTGTGGATAGGCACCAAGCTCTATCTCCTGGACTGTAACCCCAAGGATATTCAAGCCTTGGGCAATGCCCAGCAGCTTCTGCAGAAGACCAACGATTATGCTGTTTTTAAGGATTATCTCAGCGAGGGTCTCTTCACCAGTAATGCCGAGAAGTGGATGCATCGCAGGAAGATCATCATGCCAGCCTTTAACTATGCCATGATCAAGCAATTTGTGGTTGTCTTTGAGAAGCAATCGAGGATTCTTGTATCGAGACTTGAGAAATATGCAGAGACGGGAGAGGAGGTGGATTTCTTGAAATTTATCAGTTGCTTCACCTTGGACACCATTTGTGAGACGGCCTTGGGGGTCTCAGTGGGTGCCCAGTCGGATGAGACGTCGGATTACCTCAATGCGGTCAAGGAGTGAGTTTCATATTATATCTCTTGTTAATTGGAATTTACTCCTTCCTTTTTTACCACTTTAGAATCCTGGTCATCTTGGATAAGCGTCTCAAGAATCCCCTGTATCGAAGCCAGTTTATTTTCCGTCGAAGCAAACATTTCCAAAGGCAACTCGAGTTACTACAAATCCTTCATGGCTTTTCGGAGGGGATTATCCAGAAGAGATTAGATGAGATTCAACAAGATGCAGAGAATCGGAACTCAAATTGCATGGAAAATGCAGAGTTGGACAAGGGCAAGACCACTCTTTGCTGTCTGGATACTCTGCTTCAGGCAAGGGATCCTGAAGGGAACCCTTTGACCGTCAAGGATATTCGCGAGGAGGTGGATACCATTATATTCGGTGGCTTCGATCTCACGGCCACCACCCTCAAGTTCTTTATGTACAACATGACTCTCCATCCGGAGCATCAGGCACGATGTAGGGAGGAAGTGTGGTCTGTGTGTGGCCGGGACATAAGCGAACCCATCTCCATAGATCAGTTGGGAAAGCTGGAGTTTCTCGAGGCATGTGTCAAGGAGACATTAAGGATGTATCCTTCGGGTCCAGTCACTGCCAGAAAGGCCATGGAAGACTGTCAGATTAGTAGGTAACTCTTAATTGTTGTTTAGTATATCTAAAATATAATTTTTGCTCCTTTTTCAGATGAATTTTTTATACCCAAAGGCAGCGATGTGGTCATCTCGCCACTCTACATGGGACGCTGCAAAGACTTCTTTCCTGATCCGTTGGTCTTTAATCCGGATCGCTGGGCCAGTGGAGCAGAGCCTAAGATTGATGCCTCCACATTTATACCTTTTATGAAAGGTGCCAGGAGTTGTCTGGGTCAGCGCTATGCAATGGTGATGATCAAGTTGGTCCTGGCTCATCTTTTACGTAGCTATCAGTTTGAACCTTTGGGCGAACGGCAAGTGAGGTTGAAGCTTCACGTGGTGATTACCCTGCACACCATAAAGCCGTATCTTTGTAGGCTCAAGAAAATTGACTGTGAAGAGCAGGGCCATTAATTTTTTGGCTACTAATGTTAATAATAATATCTACAAATAAAATAAACTTATAGAATTCTAAGGGAAAATGCTCCAAAAAGTGGTATATTTTTGGAGTTAGTTAGAGCCTTAAGACCGGAATAAGAACACTATCTATCCGGGAAAGGTTAATTGTAGCTTTCACAAAACCATTTTCCTCAGCTTAGTAAATTTCTTAAAATCTAGAAACTAGAATAGCAAGATAAAATATGTATGGCCTTGGCATATATTATATGCCCAATAATTAAATCTTTGCAATATATTCAGATTTATATGTTTTTTATGCGGTTTTTGCTTCATTGCTGAGAATTTCCTAATTTTTCAGTACCAAGTTCCGCTAATTTATTATACTTTTCTAGCCACTTAATTAGGTGTTATACATATGACCCACTTTTACAGCAGTGACCCACATCGTTATTCATAGCCTGTCTGAACTCTGAGCTCAAATTGTGCGAGGCTTAAAACGCTTGGTGTTACATCGCCGGCAGACAGTTCTTATCCAGTACACCCCTAGCAATGTTCTGGTTCGCTGCTGGTCTCCTGGTGATCTGCATATTCTTGTACTTGCTGTATATCTTCCGAAATCAGGCCAGGCTCGACCGGCTCACCCACAACTGGCCGAGTCCGCCGGTATTGCTCCCTTTTGGTCACCTTCACATCCTGGCTCAAGCGGTGGGACCGCATCCGTTTCGTCGCATCTCCAAGATTATCTCCACCCACCTGGCCGATCATCGTGGAAAATTTTGGGTAGGCACTAGGCTCTATCTCCTGGACTGTAACCCCAAGGATATTCAGGCCTTGTGCAGTGCCCAGCAGCTTCTGCAGAAAACCGATGAATACAATGTCTTCGAGGATTGGCTGTGCCAGGGTCTCTTCACCAGTAAAGCCGACAAGTGGATGCATCGCAGAAAGATTGTTAATCCAGCCTTTAACTATGCCATAATCAAGCAGTGTGTGGTTGCCTTTGATAAGCAGTCGAGGATTCTTGTGGACAGGCTTGAGAAATATGCAGAGTCAGGAGATGGGGTGGATTTCCTGAAATTGATCAGTTGCTTCACCTTGGACACCATTTGTGAGACGGCCTTGGGGATTTCAGTGGGTGCGACTGAGAAGTCGAACTTCCTCAATGCTGTCAAGGAGTGAGTTCACTTTCTTGTTTTATAAACAATTTGTTACAATTTTATTTATAAAAATTTTCCATTATAAGCATGCTGAATATCATCAATACGCGCTTTAAGAATCCCTTCTACCACAATAAATTCATTTACCGCCAGTCGAGACATTTTAAGCGTCAAGAGGAGTTACTAAAAACCCTCCATGGTTTTACACAGAACATTATCCAAAAGCGAAGGGATGTAATTCAACAGGATACAGAGAATCGGAACTCAAATTGCACGGAGGAAGGAAAGGCCACTCTTTGCTGTCTGGATACTCTGCTCCAGGCAAAGAATCCTGATGGCAAACCTTTAACCGTCAAGGATATTCGCGAGGAGGTGGATACCATTCTCTTCGGGGGCTTCGATCTCACAGCCACCACCCTCAAGTTCTTTATGTACAACATGACTCTCCATCCGGAGCATCAGGCACGCTGTAGGGAGGAAGTGTGGTCTGTGTGTGGCCGGGACATAAGCGAACCCATCTCCATAGATCAGTTGGGAAAGCTGGAGTTCCTCGAGGCATGTGTCAAGGAGTCAATGAGGATGTATCCCTCGGCCCCTATCGTTTCCAGGAAAGCCACTTCAGACACTCAGATAAGTAAGTCATTAACGTAGAGTAAAATAAAACGCTTGCAGTTTCAATATTCATTTGCTATGTAAACTTCGGCTCATAACTGTCTAAAAAATACACTTTGTAAAATTTATTTCTGTATTTTTCCAACTATTTCAGATGAGTTTTTCATACCCAAAGGCAGCAATGTCATTATCTCATCATTCTACATGGGACGCTGCAAGGACTTTTTTCCTGATCCGTTGGTCTTCAATCCGGATCGCTGGGCCAGTGGAGCAGAGCCAAAGATCGATGCCTCTATATTTATACCTTTTATGAAGGGAGCTCGGAGCTGTGTGGGTCAGCGCTATGCTATGGTGATGATGAAGATGGTCCTGGCCCATCTTCTTCGGAGCTATCAGTTTGAGCCTCTGGGCGAGCGACAGGTTAAGCTGAAGCTTAATTATATGATAACCCTGCGAACCTTGGAGCCATTTATTTGTAGGGTAAAGAAAATTGAGTGATTCCGTGAATATTAAGCGTTAAATTAGTTAAACTAATTGAAAGCTACTTTTCATGGATTATTAATTTGTAATTATTGTGAAGATTGAGATAAAAAATGTAATAAACATTCTGTTACTGATATAAAAGGATACTTCTAATTTCTGAGGGATGTTCTTTGGGTTCTTATTATAGATCTTATTATAGATGGGATTTGTACTAAAATAAAAATAATGATAATAACCTCAAATTTTTAATTGGGAATTTTAAAAAATATAGAATAAATAATAAAATATATATATAATAGATAAAAATAATAATATATATATAATAGATAAAAATAAAAATATAATATATAATATATAAATAAAAATGCATATTTTATAATTTTTGATGAATTGTTGATGAATTGGTGGTGAACTCTTAATGAATAGGTGATGAATTGGTGATCATTTGTTGATGAATAGGTGATCATTTGTTTTGAATATGTGATATATATTATATTATTATTATTTATTGTATAATATATTTTAAATTATATATATTTATATATATTTATATAATTTTCTTCTACAATTTTCTTTACTCCTTTTCAACTGTAAGTATTATTCAAACTCCCACAACACTCACGTTAAGCACAGGACCTCATCAATTCGATTCACTCGCTGCTATTCAAATTGGTTGCGTTCTTTTGCGACGTACTTTTTCCGTTTTTAATGATATAAATAACAAAAAAAAAATATAATCCCTGTACAATTTGGAAGTATTTTCTGCCTGCTCATTTTTTTTATGTGATTCGAATGAAACTCGGCGCGTTCGTCTAGAAAATAAATTCTGGCTGGCGATGATTTTTATTGTGCCAGCCGAGCAGCAGCGGAAAATCAACAAACATTTCCTGCTGCTGTAATAAATAAAAATGCATAAAGCAGTCGTCTCTCAGTCTGCCCCCTTTATATCCTGGGGAAAACCCTCATATCTTGCCATTATCCACCCATTGAATTCCGGTGCAAATTACGAGCGTTGCCTGCTTATTATCGTTGGCAACCAAGGATGAGAGCGGGGGGGCAGCATATAAAATGCAATTTATTTAAATAAAAATCAAGTTTAATTCGCAGTGTCGTAAATTGTTCTTTCATTTATATATATTTTTTTTATACTCTGCATCTCGTGCCGGGCATTGAATTTCACGCTTTTGTTAACAAGCACATAAAAGTTGGTTCTATCTGCCAACTGATATGGTTTTCTGGCAAATCAAAGAGAAGGCAGGGAATAAAAGGGGTTTCAAGATTATTGAACTCGGGGGTTAAATTTGAGGGGGATTTTGGGTATCAGAGAAGGAAGAAAGGTTTGAATCAGTACAATCAACTCTTACCTAAAACATATTGAAAATAATTAGAAATTTTAATATTGTACAGAAGAAAAGAAACAGATGACTTAAGAAAAAACTATAAAATTACTAAATTAAAAAAGTAAACTTAATAAACAAATTATATAGCTTGTGCGTTTTTATGACCAACCCTTTTTCTTTTTCTAATTCATCTCAAAAATTAAAATATGCTTCTCAAAAGTTGAGTGCTCGTCCAAGGATTTTACGATTGTTTTATTGGATTTGTAACCCTTCATCTTTTGGCACCCGCCATAACTTAATTATCCATATGAATCCTTCGGAGGCTTTTATTGCGCGAGCCAACCCCGCGGCTTTAATTATGATGAGTATTCTCTCTGGGTGCGTGGTCCTTCCCTTTTTAGTATCAGCTGTCATATTTTTATCTATCTCAATGCACAGATCTTCACGGTGTCCTTGCTTGCTCATTAAAACGATATAAAATCCAGGTCCAGGGACCTTTCCACTTTATGCAGAAATGTTTTATTGCTGAGGAAAGGCCAGCAGTTTTCATTTACAAACATTTTTAATGTCCAGGCATCTGTACATCATGCATAAGTTTATGGCGTAGCATAATTCACGGCGTTGTTTAATACTTTTAGTGGCCTGAGGCCAGAATTCTTAATTATAATGGAAGTTGGAAGAGTGAGTGTGTTCTGGGTTACAAATTTTTCCGGGTAAGAAAAGGATTAGGTATATTGGGGTTTTGTTCTAATTTATTTTTTGGGTTAAAATTCAGAAATGGTTTATTGGTAATAAACTATAATAAAATCCTAAAGTACTTAAAATAATTAATTAGAAATTTTTTAAGTAGAAAAATATGAATATTGCTAAGAAAAAAATATTATTTTTTTTTATAAATTAGGTATTCTTTACTCTATGTTTTTTATCACATAGAAAAGTAACTGGGAGATTACTTATAATTAATAATAAAAGCCTAAAGTACTTAAAATAATTAATTAGAAATTTTTTAAGTAGAAAAATATGAATTTTACTAACAAGAAAGTCTTATTTTCTTGTCAAAGCTAGGTATTTTTTTACTATAAATTTTTTACAACAAAGAAAAGCAACTCGGAGATTACAGAGGAACTTATAGACTAGTAATAAAAGCCTAAAGTACTTAAAATAATTAATTTGAAATATTTTGTGTTTAAAATTATGAAAGAAGAGGGTCTTATTTTCTTGTTTAAGCTAGGAATTCTATCAAACACTTTTTCTATACAATATTTTGTACACACTTCAACTTCTTCAACACCCAAGCTCCAAGCCCTCCTCCGATATAACAACCAAATGTGGTTTACCTCAACGCATTCTCCGGTCAATTCACATTTCTCATTGTTTCAAGTTAAGTAAACCGGACACCTCATACCTATTGGAAATTTTGGAAACAAATGCCAGCCACCGCCTCCAAATTGTAGTTGTTTGAGGTGAGCTGTGGCTCCTGGGGTTTTGGAGATTTCTGTGACACAAGGAGAGTGGGTGGACTTTGAAGTAATCGGCGATGGTGACATTGCCCTACGGCCAAGCCTCATTTGTGGTTAAATTGTGTCGCCGGGGTGGCACAGCTGAAAGTCGATTATGTCAATATTGTACCTTGGGCTAATGGCTAATGGATGGTGCCCCTTGTGCCACGCGATAAGCTGCATATGCTAATTAGTGTGGCATACTTTAAGGCACACACACCCACATCCCTTTGAGTAGAAAGCGTAGCATTAAATCGGGAAAACTTTACGATCTGTATAAAGGCAAAGCCGGAGCCCTCTTTGCCATAAACTAAACACATAAAAATCCCTTTGGAAAATACACATACATTTACAGAATCGAATTACAGGCGAGTAAAAGGAGTAGCTGCTCCACACACATTAAAAACGCATAAAAATCGGCGCCATTAAAAAGAAAAAAAGCAATACAAAAATAACAAACTGCATATAAAGTGGCTTTGGTACATAAAAGTCTGTATGGATGGAAAGCCCTTTTTTTGCACAGAAAAACCAATTGAAGCAATCAATTAAAATTGATCAACGAAATTGAATCACGTGTTACAATATTCGGTTTCGAGTTACAACGAACATGTGTGCCTGTAATAAAGTTAACATAAAAAAACCAATCGTTTTAAATGTCTCAAGTGACTGAGATTTTAAGCTTAATCTAGGGAGATGCTAGGTATTTATTTAGAATTTTGTATATCTACAAAAACCTTAAAGAAATTAAAGAAATATTCCACTGAATTTCAAGCTTAATAAAGAAAGAATTTTTTATATTTTCCAAAAACCTTAAAGGAATTTAAAGAAATATCTCTTGAATAAAACTTACCTCACTCAATGGAATGTCAACTGCAAATTTCGTAACCGAAATGCAAAAAACAAAAATGTTAATGTAATTAGACAGTCTGCAAGTAAAATGCACAAAGCAAGAAATTAGTAAGGAAATTGAGTAACAAAAAAAAGCTAAGTAAAAAGGGGTAAGAAAATTACAAACTATGGCTGCAAAATGTCAACATAAACTTTTTTATGCTAAAAAATACAAAACAAAAATAAAAAGAACCATCTGCAGATGGTCTTGTCCCGTCCTGGTCAGAAGGTGGTGGCTAATTACACTGCACAGCAAACAAAGAAATGAAGCAGAAATTGACCAAGGGAAAGGGAAAAATTAAATGCTGTTCCTCTGGGGGTCGAAATTTGCTTTGCTAAAGACATTCAACAGAAGCTAAAGGGCAAGGAATTCCAGGCACGTAAATGTAGAGAGAAAAAGAGTAATACAGAATTAATTAAAACAAAAATTGCTTAAGGAAATTGTATTTTATCTATACTAGGAAATGGGGGGAAAAGCTTGTCAGCAGCACACAACACACAGTAACCGCAGAGACAATAACAGAAAAATACAGAAACCTGTAACCTGAAACCAGCAAAAACAGTTCGCCCATATTCAGTCAAGTAAAGTTTTCTGTGCTTGTGTTTTGCATAAAGTTTTTGCGGCACTGAAAGCCAAACATTTATACATGGCAGCCACTTGAATGTAACAAGCCAAAAGTTCAAAGCTCAAACTTTTGCCGGGCACTTCAAACTCCGAAGTAGCAACAATGTTGTGCCGCTTCTATCAAACATCTGCGGATGCATGTGGTGTGTGCCAGTGCCTTGTGTGTTGTGTGTTGTGTGTCGAATGTTGAGTGTGGTCAGGGTGGCCCTCGAGTTGGACAATCGAAAAGTTTAGTCAACAAAAAGGGGAGAGAGGTGCCAACTATGTTCAACAGAATGCATAGATATAGTTTTGTGGAGAAAAGTCAAGCCTTATTTGATTTAATGAAAAGAAACTATACAAAAGTTTGTAAAAAAAAAATATATAATAATAATACTAATTAAAGTATGAAACCCAAAAGTGGTATGTGTAATTTTAACTCTTATTTTAAAAATTTGCTTGATTATTTTTTTAATATTATTTTTTGGAAAATAAAATATAATTCTTAAGACTGAATTTATAATATTATTAAAAGTTAAATTCATAATTTGGAATGACAGAAAATATGGGCCTATCGATATCGGATCGATATTTAAATGAAAGATCAATAAATTAATCGATATTATAAATTTGCGATATACATTTGATAAAAATATATTTATAATGAAACAACAAATTAGAAAAATAAAAATTTTAACCACAATCAACGAAAAAGATAAATAAATTAAATAATTTGGAATATTTTATCGATAATATGATATTTAAAATTTAAATAATGATTTTTTAAACTCAATTTTCCCCCCATTTTAAGTCTTATTTATGGCTAAAAACCAGGAAGTCTTGTCTAAAAATGCTTCGCCTTTTACAAAATTTAAGCATCACCCAACAAATAACTACAAAAAAGCAAAACCGATAAAAACATAAATCCATTAAAGAATATAATTTGTTAAACAGACCATGACTTGATTTCCCCACAAAAAGAACACATTTAATTCGCTAACCCTTAAATAACCGCAAAGTGTAACAGTTTTTAAGCCTATTAGGCCTCTAATAGACCCCCTTTTGAAGATTAATAAGATGAGGTAAAAGGTCCTTAAAAATGAAAAAGAGTTGCCATTTTAATTACTCACAAGAAAGTCAGACAATTGGATAGAAAACCCATTAAGACTTGAAATGGGAGAAGCTAAGTTAGAGTAGGACTTGCCTCAGACTCTCCTCAAGCCAAACAAATAAAGATTTATAAATATATATATATATATGTATAAATGTCAGACGACGTCACTCAAATGCCAAGCTCAACTAATGAGTGACCATGCATAAACAAAAATGGGGGAAAAAAGATGTGGAATTTTCGACTTAAGTCCATTGCCATGGACGAGCACCTTGCCCTGGGAGACGCTTGAATGTCTCAAGTCAAGCGGCTTCCTCGGCCAACACTTATTTTAATGAGAAATTCTAATTTCACCAATAACACAAAAGATGCCCAGGAAAAATGCGCAAACAAAACCCAACAGGAAAAAAAAACACACAAAAATAAATAAGGAAATGTGGTGAAAGATATTTTTGCTTTTCCTGGCAAGGAGCTGCTGGGCCGTTGTGATTGCTTTTCGCCACTCGTCCGTGACGAAAACAAAAGAGTCGCCAGAGTCGCTTTTCCCCATTTTCCCCCAAAAACAAAAAGCAAGAAAAAATATACGAATTGCCTGCATAAAAATTTCTTGAGTATTTGCGCTAGTCTGCAATTAAATGAGGGCTCGCTTCCTACTTTTTCTGTATTTTTTTGACGAGGGAAAAGGCGACTGAGCTTAGCAATAATAATTACAGTTTCCCCAGGCTTTGGGGGGATTATCATTCAAGTGTTAGCCAGGCCAAAAGATCTTCAGTAATGAAGGTGGGAAAGTAAGGAGTTTGGTTTAATAAAGGGAATATTTTCAAGGGTGTATAGGTTGTTTTTTAGACAAAACTTTTAAGAGATAATCCTTAAGAAAGAAAAATAAGCAACTCTTAACATTTTCTTGTAAAAATCATATGTATAAATCCCCACACAACTTCTCCAAGGACATAAATTTAACTAATATACCACACAAGGAGAATGTATAGGAAGAAAAGGAGAATTCCTACTCCCTCCTTTGGAATGCTTTCCCCTGAAATAATCAAGACCATCGGACAGACTGAACCAAGTCGAATTACAGCCACAGTTAAGGTAACGGTAACGCATGGCAATGTCCATAAAATGACACTGAGTGTCAGTTTCAATTAAACATGTTGACAGCTGTAAGGACAGGGCCCCCTGAATTCAGACAGTGGTTCGGCGGCTGGAATAACCAACTCATCCCCTTTCTCACAGAGTGATACAATTGTCCATTTGCTGGGGTTGATTTCTGCCCATGGTAATTTCGATTTTAATACAAGAAATTCCTGGCATTTTGTCGTTGCCGCTGCCCCCATAAAGAAGTCGAATGGGAATAAGTAGTGAGACGGTCGAACACTCATATGACAACTTTATCGGCCTGAATGAAGAATATTTGGCTGAGATTTTCAGCTTTCCTGTGGATGTATTTAAATCTTATGCTTGTATGACATGGGTTTATTTCAAGAAAATATTAAGTTTAATAAAGATTTTCTTACAAAGTCTGTGAAAGATTTTCTGAATTTTTGGAGGCAAATTATTTTTGATAATTTTAATTTGTTTTTTAAGTTTGTTGTTTTATACTGGAGAAACTTATACTCTCTACCCTCTCTTCTTAATAAATAACTAATAAAACCCCTAAAAGTTTCCCATTTCTTCTCCTAAATTCCATGTTATACTGGCATTGCTAAAAAATATTTCATATATATTTACATATTTACTTTCCCCTGCCAGTGTCTTTCAATTTTTGACAGAAACAAAATGAACTCATTGCCATTTTAAGTAATTTTATGTGTATTTGTTTTAATTTACATTCGAAATGAATGTTACGTTATTTTCTTGGGCAATTTTCTGCTTGTCCTTTGCCTGTGCCTGACGATGCATTGACAACTTGTCAAACATTCTCATATCCTGTGAGAGAATGCATTTGTATGCCTGATGTCCTGATGCGTTTTCCATTGGGGGAATTTAGTTTAATTAAAGCAAATACAAAGATACCAGTCTTTGCATATTAATTTCCTGTAGGGATACTGTTTTTATAATAAATATTAGGAATAAGTGAATTGAATTTGTAGATAACGATGAGGTGAAAAATATATAATTATTAAAAAATAAATTGGTTAGAAGTTAAAAATTACTTAACGTAAGTATAATGAATTTTGAATGTTTAATAAATTATTTTCCTTTTTATTTTTAATAAGATTATTTTGAATATTTATATTAATAAATAAATAAATAATGTAAAGAAAATTCAAAAGATTTTAAATATATAATTTCGTTTATTTTTATTCGAGTTCTAAAAATACAAATCCCAAAGTTATTTCCCTTCACCCACTCACCCCATTAATATTTTTTCTTTTGCGGTATCTTGAGGGTGGAAAAGTGAAACCACTTGATGTCATTTTGACGCCAATGAGCAAGTGCTCGTTTTGCCAGTATTTGCCTAAAATATTAGCGTAATGCCTTTGACAAATCAATCGAGAAACGATTGAGTTAGTGTGGACAGAAGGCTGAGTGTCGTTGACAAAAAATAAAAATCCTCTCAATAGGCGTTGGTCACACCTTGGGCCAAAATTATTTGCCTGAAACCCTGCGACAAAGGAACCCATTGACGGTTCGGATCAAACGGGGGAACAAGCTGTGATAAAGTGGTATTGAAAATCATTCAGATTGAATTAAAAATCCTTGAAAATTTTGGGGAATAAACCAGAGTTGTAGGATACAAAATATAAAATATACATATATATAATAAAATATTAAAATCCTAAGGATTTTTTAAATAAAAAATTGTATTTATCTAAAGATAATTTAAGAGGGTATAGAATAATGTGTAATTTAATTAAATGAAATGTATATCTGGTAATTAAAAATTATTTAAAAATATTTAAAAACTCTTTTCAACAATAAAAACAAATAAAAAAACAATAATTTAAAATAAATTCTATGCAAAAATGGGAATAACATAAAGGAAACCACAATTTGTGTGTGCGGCAAGCCAGAGAGTAACTCTTTACCAACTCAACCACCAAACCAACGCTGATTGTGTCCCATTTATTATAAATATTTCAGCGTATTTTTGTGGGTTCTATACACCCTTAGTCAAGTCATAAGCAGGTGGTGCTACCACCTAGTAACACATGCTCTTGACATTTTAGAGTTTAAAGATTTTTGAGATATAAATATTTGGGAGTACGACATTTGTGTAAAAAAATTATATAAAGAAATACAGAAGGTTAGTTTAGTTATTATTAAACTTAGATAACAGACTAGAAGTCTATGTTTTAATTTATAAAATCTACAATCAAGTCACCTTTGACTTTGTTAACTAAACCCACATGGAACTCAGCCAAGTAAATCAGTCATTGGCACCCCGACTAATCTGAACTCGACATTGCCTTGTCTAATCTCGAAAATTAAATTTATAAAAAAAATTACAAGAAACATGGCCACAGATCCTAGCTCACTTTCTAACTCTGCTCGCGCGACGGAGGCGAACCAGGATAATTCCCAACGCAGAGTTTGCATCCGCAAGGAGTTCAAACAATTGATTCTTTGGCACAACTGGCGCAAGTCCCTCCTAACATTCGTTGTCCTTCAGGCTTTGCTGTACGATCTCACCCACAAGTCGCTGATCAGTGTGGTGAGTGTCTCCGGTCAGATACTCTTGTGGATTTCGGTAGGATACCGCATCTATGTGTGGTGCCTGCAGTGCCTGAATAGGACCCAGATTCGGGGAAATCCCTTTCAGAAGTACTTGGATTTGGATCTCAGCATTACACCGCAGCAGTCACAGCAGTTGTCTCAATTTATTGCGACCAAAGTCTGTGGATTTTTTAACAATTTCCGATCGGTAGCTTTCTTGGAGAAGCCCTTTGAAACGATCAAGTGGTTGGCCATTATGGCTGGAATGAGCCTTGTGGGGCATTTGTTTTACGTCTCCACTCTGCTGCGATGGGGTAAGCATCAAGTCTTTCAATATTTTCATTTTAATTAAATTTATATATATTTATTTCTTTAGTTTTGGTTTTGCTCTTCACTATGCCCAAGTTGTATATGTGGAAGCAACCGATTATCGATGATCGTCTGAAGACTCTTCAAAAAATTTACAACTGTTTTTGCGCCGGAAACCCAAACAAACTTAATAAAAATGCAAGAAATTTGGAAAACTTGGAAATTATGGAGCAGTGCGACAAGATATATCAGAGGGATGCTTGTCTTTTCCCGGGTTCTGAAATCTCTGAGGAGTTATGTGCCGGTGGCGATGATACAAAAACCAAGAAAAAGGAAGTGAAATCAGTTAATGAGTTCGAACAATTCGATAGTTCCTGGCGGGAGGAAGACCCCGCCGAATATTTATTGAGAAAAAATCTATAGGATTTTTCACCTGTTCTATATATACATACATATAATTTCAAGCGATGGCGGAATTATATTGTTTAATCCTTTACAATCAAATTTTAAATTAATAAAGCTGTCTTTTTTGCACCTGTGTGAGAATAAGTGAAATAATGTTGAGTTTAAAATTATAATAAATCCCAAAAGTGGTTTAAAGATTATTATTTTAGAGGTTTAAAAACTTGCAAAACTAAATTTTATTTATTGCTAAATCGTAATAAATTCCTTGTGAAAGTGCGAATATATTTTATTTAAATCATCTTTAACTTTTTTGAGTGAAGTGATAACTATGAATAATTTTTGTTGGCTTCAGGTTTTTATGGGCCAACAAATTTTCCGCCTGCACAGACAGAAAATGTCATAAAAAACCTGTGACTACGATGGTGATATGGGTTTAAGGTATAAGGGGACACCATTTTATTGATTGCAGTATTCAAATTTAATGGGAAATGTCATTAAAAATTATCTTGAAAGTGAATGCAGTCACAAGACATTAAAAAAAGTTTTAGGTGATTTGACAAGTTTATGGAAAGTTTTTAAAAATTGGAAGGGTTATTTTTTAACGTAACTTTTGGTACCAAATAAAAATTACTGTTGATGTGAGTTCTCTTATATTATTTTTAAACGATTATTCTTGTTAGTTTTCTCTTATTTTACAATAAGATCAGTTCTCTCACATCTCTCTTAATCCTAGTTTTCCTTTAACTTTTGTATCTATTGAAACAATGGAATTGGAACACAAACGTAAAATGCTAATGTATCTAATGGTGAAATGCTAAATGTTAAAATTACTATATTTTTTTAAAGCTAGTATCTTATAAAAATTAAAATAAATAAGTTTTAGATTTAAGATATCCACACAAAAAATCATTTTCTAAGATATTGAAATGTTTATTAAGTTCCTTTAGTATTTAACAAGTAGGTATATATTTTATCAAAAATAATAATGATCCCCAAAAGTAATTAAATGCTTAGCTGCAGTTTTGTCCATCTGAAAATAAATACATTATTTTATTATTTAATTTTTAGGGTCCTTAATAAATATTATTAAATCACTTACCAATTTTCGAATTTGGTCATGAGAAATTATATTATCAAAATCTAGTTCCAGCGGCTTCCCTTTTTTCGAAACAATCTCAATTAAGCGATGGGCAAAGTCGGAATTCACTGTGCGTATTGGCATGTAAAAATGGCGTAAACGTTTGCATTCGGATAATATTTTGCAAATGTCTGTATCTGGTTCATAATATGGTTCATGTATCCTTAAGCTTAAATGCAATACCTCCAGGGTCTCGGCATGGCTCAGAATCCATTTTAAAGTGGCAGAGGTACTCCAAGCTCGCCAGTCACAATGCAACCAAGCCTCCGGTTTACATAGTTTGAGTTCTGTTAAGGCCGGACAAGGTACTTTCCTAAATTCTTTTGAAGCAGTAAAGCTCTTACATAGAACGTGTAGCGTTCGAAGTTTTTTAAGGCGATAGCACAGCTCATGTATGTTGAGGCTTTCATCCAAGCTATGGTCTATTATCAGCTCCTCCAAGTTAAACAAATTTCGCACTTCAAATACTGGAAAACAAAGGAAACCGATAGACCAACATCATATTAGAATTTCATTCAATGTGTTCTTACATTCTGCGCCGCAAAAATTAATTAAATGCAATCTCCTTAAACTCGGTTGCAGCTTCAGTAGTTCCACAATCCCCGAACGATTATACAGTGTTGGGTCGGTGTTCAAGGTAATTGATATCAGGCTTCTTACTTTAGTCAGCAACGATTTTATGCCGTTGAGATTCTCCTCCGAAACAACAAGCTCTATGGATTGCAGGTTGGGGCAATGCTGTTCCACCAATTTCAGTTTGTCACCCGACACATTGGGCCCATCAATATGATTGACGCTTGATCCGCAAAGTTGCAGGACTACCGACAACTCCTTGACGTTCAAGTAAGCCATTTTAAGTTTCTGAAGCCTTTGGCTATTGTGGAAAGCGAAAGCCAATCCGATATGGGGATGAACCTGAGCCAGAGAAATTTGCTCATTAAGAGTTGGCAGCTCCTTAAATATTAAACCAAGAACTTCCAGCGGCAAGTCGGTTAAGTTTCTTGATGGATTCATTTTCCGGCTTTTTGAAAATTCGTAAGGTTCGTTTCGATGCTTCTCGTACAGACAGAAAAATTACATTAAAACAAACTGTGACTACGATGCTGATATGGGTTTAGGTTATAGCATGACACAATTGTATTGATGAAAGTATTAAAAAGTAATGGGAACATTTCATGAAAAAGTAAGAGAAAAATGTCATTAAAAAGGATATTAAAAGTAAATACATCCACATTTAAACATAAATTTTAGGTAATTTCTTTGTTAGTCCCATATTTGTCAGAGATTATAATAGTTACAAGGGTTATTTGGAATCGAAACTTTTGCTATTACACGAGGTTTCTTGGACAATTAAACATCCAATTGTCCAAGAAACCATAAAAAAAAATAAAATAAAATAGAATATTGAAAACTAATGCAGCACAAAATCATTTTCTATTTAAGAAAGGGTGTCCTTAAAAGTGAATACATTTTTTGCTGAAGTATTAGCCATCTGCAAATAAATACATTATTTTATTATTTTTATTATTAAAATTAAACAAAAAAACACAAACATATTTAATTAAATCACTTACCGCTGCTTTAATTTGGTCATGAACTTCTTTATAATGAAAATACAGCTGCAGCGGTCGCTCTTCGGAAGTCACCCCGTTTTCCGAAACAATGTCGGAATCCAATGCCAGTAGTTCCATGTGAATAGAGCGTAATTTTCTGCATTCGGTTAATATTTTGCCAATATCTTGTTGGCTGACTACATCCGCTTTACAACGCGGAAAATTTAAGTCTAAAATCAAAACCTCCAGTGTCCCGCCATGGCTCTGAATCCATTTAAGAAAGGCAGGGGTGCTCCGACATTGCGTTTTCAAAAAGAAATAATCCCAGGAAAGAAGATGGAGTTCCCTTAGGGCTGGACAAGGTGCTCCCTCAAATTCTTCCGACGCAGTAAAGGCCATGCATATCATCTTTAGCTTTCGAAGTTTTTTAAGGGGATAGCAGAACTCATGAATGTTGAGAATATCATCCCACCTATTTATTATTTTCAGCTTCTCAATCAACCAAATTTCGCACTTTAAATACTGGAAAACAAAGGAAATCGGTAGACTTACATCATAGTAGAAAATCATTCAATGTTTTCTTACACTCATCGCCCCAGAAATTATTTAACTTCAGACTTCTTAAACTCGGTTGCAACTTCAGTAGTTCGACAATCCCCACATGATTTTCCACTTCTTGTTCTGTTTCTAAGTCAATTGATATCAGGCTTCTTACTTTAGTCAGCAACGATTTTACGCCGTTAATATTCTCCGTCGTAACCTTAAGCGTTATGGATTGCAGATTAGGGCAATGCAGTTCCAACAATTTAAGTTTAGTGTCGCACATTGTTTGTTTGTATACATTTATCACGCTTGTTCGGCAAATAGGAAGGACTACCGATAACTCGTCAGCACCCAAGAAGAAAATGTTGATATTTTTATACCTTTGCTTATTGTGCAAAAAGAATGCCAATCCGATATGCGGATGAACCTGAGCCAGAGGAATTTGTTCATTCAGACTTGGCAGCTCCTTAAATATCAAAATAAGAACTTCCAAAGGGAAGTCGGTTAGGTTTCTTGAAGGATTCATTTTCCGGCTATAAAGAAATAGAAAACGATAGAAGTTCTTGGGGATTAGGAAAGTTCAGTTCATTTTCCCACCCTCTACTTTAAAATTGCCTTCAGCATGACCAAAAGCATTCAGCAAATCAACATTAATGACAACCAATAAAGGACTCCCAGTACTAAGTTGCAAAAGCTAGAAACTTGACACGTCCTGCCACAAAGAATTTACATATGAATACTTGGGTATCTGTGTGATTTAATCGCAGGTAATCCCAACCCTTCTGGCAGGAAAAATTGCCCAAGACTCGCACATATGATTAGCGCTTCTTGTGGGGTTGGAACCAATGACTAATGATGCTTTCATTTATCTTAAGATTATTTGCTGTGAAAGTGTTAATGCCTGTCGACTCCATCTCCCTGGCTGCCATGTGTGTGCATAATTACTTGGATTGCTGGAAAAGCTTTTGTCATCATTTTAAAATTATTTAAATTTAGCTTTGGAATGACTAACTGACTAAACGCACACACGCACAGCATTGATAAATGAGCAGCTACTGATGAAAGGTGGTTAAAGAAAGCGTTTGCCGAGTGAAAAATTGTTTACTTTTCAAACTTTTCCGGGAGAAATAGGATATACATTGTGGCTATTCAAGGAAACGCTGTGTGGTGGTAATTATAAGGAATTTGTATGTGTAATTTTATACTTTTCTTGAAAGAGATTACTAAAGTTGGAGAAAGTTTACAAGAAGTCTTCTAAAAAGAAATTAAAGAAAATATCGATAAGGCGTTACCATATCGATACTTAACGCTAAGGGGAATATATTTGCAGATTGGCCTTTTAACTTTATGAATGTAAGAAAAATGTATTGATTTTTAATACTTTTTTTTTAACCAATAAAGGCGAAATAATACCCAATAAATTAAGTCTTATATTTGGGAAATTTTCAAATAATATCGATTTTTTAATACCGATATTTTCGATTTATTTTATTTCGATATATTAAAGTTTTTTATAGTTTAAATTTTAATTTGTAATACTTTTGTCGATATTTCACTTATGATTTTCCCCCTCGAAATACAACTTAATTAAAAACTATGTAATATAATCATAATTTTCCAATAACAAAATCAAAACATTTATAATTACAACTACTTAAAGCTTAAATATAACCCAGTAAATCCTTTAATGTGACTAATTGTTACTGCCAACCATTAAAACAAATACAAGAGCAACGAAAAATGTGGATACCCATGACTGGGGGGAAAAGAGTGGTGGCAGAACGGAAAAGCCCAATAGAGATTTGCCAAACGAAAGATTTATGGTGTGCCAAGGAAAACATTTGTGTTTATATATCAGTGTGGGAGGAATATATACATATATCCCCTCCATGAACTAAGGATAACATGTAGAGCTTTGCGGCGGAGGATGTTCCGAAAGTTCATTAATTATGATTGGAGACAGTTGTACAATTAATAAACGAAGCGAAGCGACTATTTCCCCGGATTTGCGGTAGAATGTGAACTTTTGGTATCCAAATAAGAGAAGGGAATATTCTAAACGGAAGCAAAAGTGTGTTTCGTTTTTGGCTTTTTCTTTCTATTTACTTGGACCCCGGAGATTATGATCGGACTTTGATTTATGGTCGCCTTGTGCAAATTTATTGCTTTTAATTGTATGCCCTCCCACTTGGACACTCGTTGAGTAGTTAGTTGGCAGCTAATTGATAAAAGTTTTCAGAGTTTTTCAAGCGTTATTTATAGGGGAAAAAGAGCCTGGAAGGGTCTTAAGTGAGTTGAAATTGTTGATGAGAGAACTAAAGACACTTAAGGGGTTTTTAGGAATTTTTTTTGACTTTTTTTTAGGGTGAGTTCCTTCTATACAAATTACAAGTTGTCTACAATTTTTTTCTGTGAATTTCCAATGCAAATTCTTACTGCAAGTCCCACAACATAGGCAGAGGAGAACGTCTCACCCAGCCAGACCCTGGGGGCATTAATTGCATTCTGCAGCTTCGCATTGCACTTTCAATTAGTTGGAAAATGCCTCTTTGCTCTAAAATACGGAGACTCCGTATCGAAACTCTACCCTTTGGAAACAGGAAACGGAAGTTAAGTGCTGAGGCGAGAGGCGTTAAGTAAATGCAACCCCAGATGAAAGCAAAGGAAGCAACTTGCACCATGACACTGGAGAAATACGCATTAATTGAAAGGTGCCCAAAGGCAGCAAGGGAGGATTTCCCCCAGTCTTGGGGGGTGTCAGTCGCTGCAACTTTTGACCACTGACCAGCAGCACCAGCTCCAGAAGTCCATCTCTCTCACCTTTTTGCCTGCAGCCATTTCCTTACCCCAAAAATAGAGGGGGCAAGGACCACCCACCACCACCTGTCTCTAATGCATTTCAAAATTGATTTATGGGTTTCTTTCGACTTGCTGGCAGCCTTAGACCGATTTCTGTTTGCTTTTCGGTGCCGTCATCGTGTTTGTTTTCAATGTTAATTAAGGTTTACAATTACCCAAGGGGTGCCGGCTAGCTAGCAAGGGGGCTATGGTAATTGAGCGACAGTTGAAACGATTTGTGGGATTGTCAAAGAAGTTTCTGGCGGGAGCTGGAGTAGGGTAGCATCTTATCGAGGGGAAGAGTTCGATATGATATATCGACAAAAATATCGAACTAATATAATCCGAAATTTGAAATATTAAAATAATCGCATTTAAATTTAAAATATCGATATTATCGATATTTATTATTTAATTTATTCATTTTATTTGTATTTAATTAATCAATTCCGATATATCAAACATATCGATTTATCCCACTACCAAAATATCGATTTATCGTACTTTGCGTCATATATCGATTGTATTATATCTTCTGCATTTTCCTCTCTGATATGTCATTCAACAAACCAAATAAAATATAAAATAAATTCCTTAAGTGATTTTCCCCTATTTACTTTCCAAACTGAAGCTAAGGATGAGCTAAGCTGACTTCCTTCTTCTAAGCAAAAACAATAAATTGCTTTTTAAACACTTGAAAGAAGTAAAACCGTGTTCCAAGTAGTAACATTGGCGTCAAATGCACTTAGGCTCCCATACTCCACCCACTCTGACTCCCTCCAAATGTTTCTCCGGACAACTGGATCTGGATTCTGCTCCCTATATGCTCTTTGGATTCGCTTCGTTTGGCTTTACTTGGAGCCAAGTTGGCAGCTGACAACTTTCTAAGAATAACTGCAAAGCGATTTGCATATTTAGCTGCCGGGGAGGAGGCTGCAGGGTGGATTCGGAGGTGAGAACTTTATCGCATTGAATGCAGCCAGGCGAGGGCTCATGCATCACACACACCACACACTCAAACTCGCACATTTGAAAATCCTGGCCAAAAACTTTGGCAGACAACAAATTTATTTATAAACACAAGAAGTAACACTTGAGTTGGGAATTGGAAGAAGAGTGGGGTAGTTGGCAAAGTTTAATGAATGAAGAATACAGATATATAAATAATACAGAGGAGTGGAAGATTTACAAAAATAATGCTAAAAAAAAGAAGGATTTGTACAAAATTTTGATATATCGATATTATATCGATATTTGACGACTTTAAAGCGATAACTTTCGATAATCACAATGTTGAAAAATTCAAGTTTACCAAATTTTGATTGGATTTTGATTGATATTAAGCCCGATTATTGAATGAGTATTCTTCTCGATATATGTATATCCCTACTCCCAAAGTACCAAAAATACCAACTTTATTTCTTAAAAATCAATCTTTATTATTCATTTATTTAAGGAATATCCAAAATACCCTGTTGATCAAACTTTAGCAGACTGGCTTTAATCGTTCTTCGCACTCGCTCACTAGAGAACAGCTGGTGACGTTTGCTCTTCATTGCTACTGGATCACCAAGGGTGTTTAAATTAAAATTCACACTTGCCTCACCGGAGACACAACATAAGGGTAGCTCACAGGTAACAGCGTAGTATCCATAGAACAAACAACGATGCATCTCTTCCTTCAGTTGATCAAAAGTGGGCAGGGGTTTCCTAAAGCCACAAAGGCTTAAGGTCTCTTGAAGACAATGGAAATAGTGCTTTAGAAGATCATCTTGCTTATTAAGAATTTCTAGCTGGAGACTGGTGTAAAAAAAGTACTGCAGATCAATGGCGGGACTTCCCCAAAAGCAATCTTGAAAGTCCACCTAAAAAATGTTTTTAAAATAAACTTGTTTAAGAAGCATAATTAAGGAATCAATCAATACTACAACTCACAAGTATTGCCCTATTGTTAGTCCTATCAAACATCATATTATTCACCCAAAGATCACCATGAACAATAGCATTAAACTTGGCTTTCTTTGGATCAACAACATTTTGCAATTTTTGGGAATAAACCTCCGGTATTTGAGCCTTCATTTTTCTTGAAATTTCCGGTAATTCTTCGGCAAATAAATCTGCTGCAAATTCCGTGCCATCTAGGAGGATACCCTTTGCAAAAGGATCCGATATTCCCTGGGCATAATTCGATGGCGAAAGTTTTGAGATAAATTCGGGATGATTTTGGTACAATATCATGGAAGCACCATGAAATTGAGCCATTTTCCGCAGACAAATTTTGGCATCTGCCAAGTTAAGACCCTCATAGCGATCAAGGGAAGTGTAACCCAGGGCGCCTAGATCTTCCAGGACATATAACTCCTTTCCCGGGGACCTTTCGGTATGCAGGCAGCTGAAAATTATTATTATTACTTGCAAATAAAATGTTGTTTGTAAAAAAATAGTTTGTATTTGTACTTACTCTGCACTTAATTTGTGTTCGCCTAAATTTGGTTTGGAATTTTTCAGAATTTTCCCCATGGCTGGCAGTAACTGCTCGAACATCACCCCCTCGTTTGTGCCCAGCTCTGCCACCGCTGGGAGTACATCTTTGAGTATATATTTTCCCGATTCTAAAGCGCCATCGGTAGAAAGCCGAAACTGCAATGCAATCCGGTGGATGACACTGCAAAAGTTTTCACCACTTTGGTTCACTGCCGCGATGTGGAAGTTCTCCACGAGCAGATTTTCGCAACCATAAGCTTGCCGCAAAGCTCTCTCGAAATATTCGGAATTGTATTTATTAGCACGTTCCATATAGCGTCTGTTTCGCACGAAGCTTGCCCAGTGACTGAACAATAAACATTGTCATAGTTATGAAATTCCCCTTAAAGTTTTTTTTATTAATTGTTACGAGTAAATAGTTGTGGGAGCTTTGGCGTTTATCAATCCATTATCAACAATAGTACACATAGAGAAAAACGCATCACTCATTCACTTCAACAGTTAAGAAAATATCTTAGGTACTACCAGTTAAAGATTGACACCGGATTTTAAGGATTAATTGTAGATAATATGCTAATTAAATAGTTTCAAAAATTGAGATTACTTGTAAATAAACTTAAATTAACAAATTCATAAGTAAAAGCTCTTACATACATCTATGTACATATGTCCATTTGTATTTATGTATGTACATATCCCTTTTTAAATCGTTGGAATGTGATGTCAAGGTTAATAAAGGAGGATCATCTACATACATGTACATACATATGTACATGTATACTGTTTTAACCCTGCAGTACCATTCATCAATAATATTGATGCATCATTAATGAATTTCCATAGAAATTACTGATGAAAGCAGCAGTATTCATTAAATACTTATCGCACGAAATAATAAAAAACGAAAGGATGTAAATGTACATATGTACATATATATGTACATATGTATCTCAACACCATTGTCGAAATCTGCATTTTGATGTCAAATTGTACTGAAGAAAAGCGATATACAAAATGAATAAATGCTTTAAACATAACATTATTACATGCAAACATACATATGTACATACAGGAACAAAGGCCCACAAATTATTATGATTCCCCTATTTATGAAAGATTTCCCGAATTCTTAGCATATGTGCATATGTATGTACATACATATGTACAAATATGTAAACAAACACAATCGTGTAATTGCATGTCTTGAATTATTGTACATAAACCTGATGTAAGTTGATGATTGTACTAATTACATATGTAGTTACATGCATACATATATACATACGTTTTGTTTTTAAATTTGTTTATATTCACCTACATACATATGTATGTATGTACATACCTTTAGAATAGCATCGATCCTCAATGAAATAGAGAAATATAAAAACACTTATATTTGCTTTAATTAAAGCACCTTTAGACGATTCCACAAATAAAAATAGCACACGCGAATAAGCGGAATCCCGATTTTTAGAATTGCCAGCAATTCAAATTGTTACTTCTCCGCGAATAAGTAAATTTTAAAGTTTAAGCTGCGAGATAAGGAAAAATTGCGCTTACTTTGTGAACAGCGTTGCCGACTTAGCTATTTCCCCGCTAGATCTGGCGGTTTTCAAAAGCACAAGGCGCAATAAGCTGTAAACTAGCGGCCAGCGGGTATTATAGCTATTTTCGAAGCAAAATTAGCGTTTTTTTTAGCTTTTTAAAAACTTTGTATTTTTTTAATGCTTTTTTACGATGAATTTTAAATAATTTGTAGTATTTTATTTTATTTTTAATGCTGTTTTAATTTTTATGATCTGATCCAGTTTAACTTTTTTCTGGCAAAACCTAGTATATTTAAAATTTTATAAGAAAAAAATAAATTTATATATTATTTATTTTAAGAGTATTTTGAAATGAATTTACGAATGGTTTATTTACATGAATTTTTCTTTTTAAAAAAGCTTTTTACTTAAAAAGAAAATAGACAATCTAATTTTCGTTTCATTGTTTGGTCCTTAAAAGATAGTTCAAAATATTTGTTTAAGTACCATATTTATTTTATATTAATGTTAAATATACCCATTAAAATCAGGGATCATTAAGAATCGAACATTTTTGGTCAAATTAATAGAAAAACAAACCGGAGATATATAAAAGTTGAATCTTAAAATAGGGTAAATTATGTTAAAAAGAAGCAAAGTTATATTTTTTTCCAAAATTTTTCAAAATCACAGACAAGGACCTGACATCAGACAATTTATTAATACTACAAGAGGTAATTGTACAATTTAATAGAACTATCTAAGTAACATTTTATACTTTAAACTTAAACTAAAACTAAATAAACCCAACAAATGAATTAATCGAATTATTCAAATGTGTAATCCACTTGTTTAAGGCCAGCAAAGAAGTCGCCGTCGAGTAGCTTACAATTGTACGATATTTGTGTTGAATTATTTGCCCTTTGGGTGTCCGCATCCTTGACAATGCGACTCCATTCGGCCAGATCGTTGGCCGGATTTTTAGGATTTGCCTCCTGATGCAGAGGCTTCAGCATAAAGTGGGAGGTCTCCAGGCGGCCAAGCAAACGCACTTAAGTGGGGAGAGAGGAAATCACATGAATGAGTCTAGTTTTTAGTAAGAAATATTTGTAAAACTTACACTGAATGGGCTGGAAACCCAGAATGTCAGCATGCTCTCGCCACCAGCTGCAGATGAGGCTGAGGTAGTGCTTAGTGGTTTCTTCGGAATCGCGAAACAGGCAGGTCAAATAGTACTCATGGAAGATGAGGTTCAGCAGGTGGACGGCCACGCGGGATATCTCGCCCACCGTCTCGGTGCCTGAAAAGGAATCGTATTAATATAGGATTATCTTAATTTTTTTATGGATTAAAAGTACCTGCTTTCCTCTCGTGCAGCATCCACTGGTGCATCATCTGGAAGACAATTGTGACCGCGCTGAGGCACAACTTCACATAACACTCGCACTCGTTGACCTTGCTGCTGTTGCTGCGCTGCGAGGAGCTCGAATTCGAGTTGCCATTCAAATGGGAGTTTGAGGTAGAAGCTGAGCTGGAACCATTAGACACCGAAGCCTGCAAAGTTGTCGTTTGATCCTGCTCCTGCTCCTCATCGTCCGCAAAGTATGGCAACATTTCCAGTATAAAATCTGGAGGATTCTTAAAGCACTCAAAGGCAAAGCGCACATGATTACCCCCAATCTCAAGCAGCAGCTGAAAGTGATCCCTCCTCAGTGGAGTTTCACTGAAGAAACACAGCTCCAGGAGGCCGGCATATACTTGCAATAAACAGGAATCGGGTGCAAAGCGATAAATGGAACGCACGCGATCCGAAACAAAGCAATTCCTTGGACTTTTCACACACATCCTGGCCATCAGCTGGGCCTGTCGGTTGGCGCTTAACAAGCATGAGCTTAGCTCCTTGAAAACCCAGGGACTGGGACGTGTAAACACCAACTGTCTGAGCAGTTCAAACATTGGCTCCTCCTTTTCTTTCAATAAATCCTCTTCTTCCAGCAGGAGGAGGAGGCTATTTAGCAGGGCAGCCACAGCCTCTAGCAAACCAAAATGCTCGCTTAGATCATTGCAAAATCCCAGCTTAACCACAGCCTCTGTGGCCAGCTCCAGTAAACCAAATTCTTCGTTATGTTTCCACTTAAGGAGAGCACTGGAAATCTCTTTATGCTGCCGGCATATCAGGGCCAATGTGCTTATGTATCTGCGCAGAACTAAAGCTCTTTCACCTTCAAACAGATGACCCCGCTGGGTAAGGGAGATGCGCTGAACCTCCGGTTCCATGTCCAAATTGTATGGATTATAAGGATAAAGCGTGCAGTTGGGCGGAAACTTCAAGCTCTGGGCATAAGAGGAGAACTCAAGGAACACCTTGCCCACAGTGGAAAGGATTCGTGGAATGAGATGGTCCAGCGATTCCGGTTGCGCCTGCAGCTGAGCATAGTGAAGGAGCAACTGCTTGAGTTCCGTCTCGAAAAGTGACCTCTTCTTTTGCCTTTGATCCTGATCTCGAACCTCGTCATACTCAAAATCAATGCCACTATCCGCTCTTCGTAATCTTGGCACCGATCTGTGTATATTGAGCCGGTTGAGTCGGAGGAGAGTGCGCTGCTCGGAGGGATCGGGTGGGACAATGGCAGCCATGCTCATGTTCATGTTCATGCTCATGCTCATGTTCAGGCTCTTCTCGTGAGCCCGCTGCTGGGTCTTCAGCTTGGTGTACTCGGCGTTCTTAATCTTCAATTCAATATCCTTGGCTGCTATCTGCTTGGCCGCCTCGGCCACCTTCTTATTGCAATCCCGATTCTTTTCGTCGGCCAAAGCTAGTTTCTCCATTTTGCTGACCTGCAGCTGCTGGCGCAAATGCTTCAGTTCGTCGCGTAGCAGGCTTACCTCTCCAGATCTAATCTCATTGCGTTCGTTGCTATCCCCCAGATCCTTCTCCAGCTTGGACTTGTCTCGCTTCAAAGCCTCAATGCGGTCCATCAGGAACTTGATCTGGTGCTCCTGCTGACGCGATTGCGTGAAATTGATGGTTGTCGTGCTCGTGGTGGATTTCTGATGAATGCTTATCCTGCTGCCAGAACTGGTGCTGGGCTGGACTTCCTCCACGGGCTTTGGGGGCTCGCTATCCATAAGAGTCACGGCCAGGAAATCAAAGTCATCGTCGTCCGCGAATATCTCTTCCAAGTCCAGAGCGTTGGACTTCTTGGCGGGCGGCGGCTGCGGCGGCGGAAACATTTGCTGCGTGCTGGTGCAGCCCTGGACCGTTGGTGCGAATTCGCTAAAGGTAATCTCGCTGCGGGTACTGTTTGTCGGGGGCTCCACTTCTCCTTCCCGCCTCTTGCGTTCCTCCGCCTCGATTTCTGCCTCCGCCCGCTGGGTGGCCATTAGGATAACATCGTCATCGTCGTCCCAAAAGTCCATTATGCTCCTGGGAGGGCTGGGGCGGGTCGAGGAGCGGGTGACGCTGACGTCCAGGCGCGGCTTCTTGGCCCGCGCAAAGTCCTTCATGGGACCAAATCGCTTGGCGGCCATTATTTTGATGGTTTTGGTGAGAAACCAGACAATTTTCCATAAAAACAAATTGCAATTTTCACGATTTGTGTGACCAACTTACAAAAATTCGATAACTCTTTTAAATTTAGGATAATTGGTCACACTGTTAGGATAGTCCCTACGGATTCATTGAGGGTATTCCATAGATAATTAAATTACTACAAATATCGCCGATGTTTCACGATAGTTAGCCGATAGTCTTCCCATAATAGATGCTAAAAATATCGGCAAACTATTCTTCACCCATATTTTCAGTCGTCAAGGGATTAATCTGAAGGTTTCTAAATTTAAAAATAATTTAATTGGTTAATTTAAAAATAAATTAACAACAACGGCAATTACTTTTATTAGAATTCTTATAATTATTAATTATTATATCATACATATTCAAAACAAAATTATAAATATATGATAAATATTTATTAAAAAATCCATTATAATTTCTGTTAATTTTTTGTTTTCAATACGTTTATTCCGCAAAATTTTTAATAAAATTAATGAGTTTATTTAAAAATTAAATTAACAGCATAGAGTTTTATTAGATTGGTAAAGTGATAAATATACAGGGGATTTTCTTGACGACAGAATTTTTAAATAATTGAAAATATCGGTAAAGTATAGCAGTAGGTAGTCAATATTTTCAACATTTTCTATAGGAGCAGCAATTTTTAGTTAAAAATAACTGCCAACTATCGCCATACATAACCGATATTTTCAATAATTCAGACTTTCAGTCGTTAAGTGAATACCCAGATAGCTTACCAATTAAAAAATAAAATATGGATTCAAGTCACTATGGCAAATCAATATTTAATAATAATAATAATAAAATATTAATAACAATAATTGCTATAGTTGAACTATAATAGTTCCCGGAAGCCGATATATTGTGTTTAAAAACCGCCAGAACTAGCGGGGAAATAGCTAAACCCGCATCGCTGATTCTATCGGTACTATCGAAAATGTCATCAATGTTTTCACAGCTCTAGCACGTGGTGGCCTGGCCTCTCAAAGGGAATTTTCAAAGAAAATAAACGAAACCAACGAATTTAAAGCGAAGGAACAGCGGATCTTTCGGGGAGGAGACGGGCGGCGCGAATGGGACGCCATGCCAGCGAAGAGAATGACGGCCAGCACAGCAGCAGCATCGTCCATTCCGGGAGGTAGTGCATCTACCACGACCAATAATGTCAGTAACGGCAGCAATCTGGCACCGGGAGCCGGGGCACGCCCACTGGAGACGTTGAACGGCATGACCAGATTGACGCCCGCCCGGGACTTGACACTTGGCGGTCGTGGCGCCGCGGCAGGAGGCAACAAAAAGGTGTTTGCCCCCAACTTGAATGCGGTGCGAAATAAAAATACGTGAGTATCGTTAATTTATCCAAAATTGTATACCATTTCTAACCTGTTTGGAATTCACAGCAATGTGAAGACCTCTAAAGACACAACCCAGCCAAGGGGCGGACGTCGCGGGGGCCGGGGAAACGGTGCAGGAGCAACACGTGGTCGTGGTGGAAATTCGTCCAGTGGCGGTGGTGGTGGCAACTCAACACTGATTCAAACCCAGGGCCTTTTCTCCGAGGGAGCTGGTGATGTCCACGTACGCCGATCAACAGGGAATGGCACAGCCTATGCCCGAGCAGGCGAGGAGGTGGCGGTGGCCAGGAAACGAGTGGATCGCAAGGACGATAGGGCACAGGCTCAGAGAATAAACGAGCTGCTGGGCGAGTCGGATGACAGCGATGCGGAGCCCAGTGACGAGGAGGACAATAAGACTGAGATGGCCCTGAAGCCCATCCTGCTAAAGGAGGGTACGTACATATTTCATCATACCAATGAAAAGAGAATCATGCTTAATAATCTCTTAAAATCGTAGGACTTTGGAGTAACCAGGCACTACCGTTGGTCAAGCAGGAGGTACGTAGTTCATCTCCAAACCGAGAAACGTTAGCAGTGGCTCAGCACCTGCAGCAGTTGCATGTGGCTCGAATGGAGGAGCCACCCCTACAGTATGGACGATATCCGCGCAGCATTGGCAACTTCCTGGACTCGAGCCAATCACAGATATTTCTAATGCAGCTGCCCGATGTTTTGCCCTGTGTAAGCGATGAACCGGAGGATGCTGAAACACCAAATGATGACTCTACGATGCCACCATCTGCCAGTGAAACGGAACCAACAAGTCCGGCTGCCGGCAAGTCAACCAATGCTGCCAAGGGGAGTGTCCTGCGCCTGTTGGAAGAGGGCCAAATTGGCAAGATCCTGCGCTATAGGTCGGGTCGAGTTAAACTCCAACTCGGCGACACACTGTTCGATCTGGATATGGGCCTGGATCCGGGCTACCTGCAAGAGCTCATGTCCGTTACGGCGAATCGAGAACAGCGCAGCGGCAACATGATCAATTTGGGACCAATTCAAGCCAAGCTTAAGGCCACACCAGATTGGGTGCATCTGTTCGAGCAGCAGGAAGCGGCAGCCAAGCGAACGAATCCGCTACCGAACACGTAGCACACGGCACCACAATCCTCCTGCATCCAATTCTCCCCAGTAGATATGTAATATTGTAAATAGGCTGCGCCTAATTCTAAGTTATTCCTATGCTTAAATTTTCGTAAACAAATCTTTAAAAATATACATAGAACTTTGTACTACGGACATGAACCAAGATCCAAGACCAGATTTAAGCTAAAAAGCACTTTTAATGTAACGAACAAAAGGGTAGAAAAATTAATTACTCAAGGCCTGCTGGTTGGGTTCAGGGTTAGGATTGGAACTGGCTTCTGGCAGCTGAGAGGTATTGCGTCCGCGGTACAGATTCCCGGCCAGGTCGATGGCAAAGTTGTGGTCCACCGGATTGGCCAAGGCCGCCTCGATAGCAGCGTCCAGATTTTCCCTGGTAATGTATGTCTTGGAGAGCTCAATTTCGCGGAGTACCCGCTGATTGGCCTGCTCTCTGCGCTCCTCCTCGCGCAGCTGCTTCGCCTCCAGTCGCTCCTGCACATAGGCCACCTTTTCTTCCCGCTCCTTTGCCAGCCTCGCTTCTCGCTCTTTGGCAATTGTGGCATTCCAGGCGGCATTGAGATCCAGGCACTTTTGGAACTCGGCCTCCTCCTGCTCGGGTGTGAGCACAATGTGATCTGCAGTGGAGGTTTCTTCATGACGGACGACTTCCTCCCGCAGGTACTGACGCACCGATCGGAGTTGGGTTCTGGAATTGATGGTTATTAGTTGAAGGTCTCTTGGTAGTTTTTGGACACCCACTTGTACTGGTTGTGCAGCCGCATTAGCTCCGTTCGCTCCTCATCCGTTTGCTTCTTGCGTTCCGGCACGCGGAACACCTTGCTTTTGGCCACCGGCAGCCACCGGGGTTTCCTTCGCCAGCGCACAAACTCCAAGGCAAAACTGTTGCCGCCCGTCTTGCCGGCGGGCAGGGCGGTTTGTGTCAGCACTTGGCAGCCGGCACGAAGCATTTTTCCAGCAATTTAATTAACAAAAACCAATTTTAGTTTCGCCTTTTGATTGGATAACCCTGTCGCAGTGTGACCGTTTGGATAAAAATTTGGTATTTTGAATTCCATTGCTACTGGGCACACTGAAAAGAACTTTCTGATAAAATGCTGTGTACTTTGGTATTTTCGGTTCCCCTGTAACTGGTCACACGTTTTCTTTCAGAGAGCGGAAAAGCTCGCTTATGCCCATATGATACAGTAATGCAGTTTTCATTAATTAGCTACTTCATTAGAACCTTGAAAGAGTCAGCTATATTGTCATTTTGTTTCGATTTTGCTTGGATTTTGCTTGGATTATTTTGGTAATACGACTACGGTCACATCGACAGTAAAAGGTAAACAAAAAAAACGGCCGCCATTCGCGGCGTATTATTATGAATTTCTGAATTCCTCGTCGAAGTATTATTGCATAAATAAATGCAGAATCCTTTAAATTAATGTTTTTAACCTATAATGCTTAAAATTTTTTTAATTATTACAAAAAAAAATAATTTTAATTAATTTTACAGCGCAAGAACCTTGCTACCGCAAAACATATTATTTTTGCTAATTTTCTAATATATTTTCAGTTCAAAAAACAAGCGAAATTATATAAAAATAAAATTCTCATTGTGAGACCATACTGTCAATGAACTGGCTAATACATTTTTCAATTACAATTTTCTTCATTAAACCCGTATTTTGTTATCGAGTATCTAGTATATAATATGTTGATCTATCGATTATCGCGGCAATCGCGCATTATTCTAATGCATTAGAGCGCCATATAGTCGTCTTGCTCGCACTTGTGTAAAACGCTATAGCGCTGTCAAATCTTTAATGAAGTCTCTAATTAATGCGGCAGTGTCATGCCACTATTAGTCAGAGAGCAGAGAGCCGCTGTTGCTCTCTGTCTACATTTTAACATTCTACATGAGAATTCGACCCCAAAAACGAGAATTCGACCCCAAACTAATGTTAACTAACAAATTTGACACTGTTGTTCTGTAAGCGTGTAAGATTAGTTTTGACATTTTAACATGAGCTTTTACTCTTTGAATTGCGCAGTGTTGCCAGACTTTTGAGTTCCAGCGACCAAAAGTGCCAGACTGTGTTCTTTGGCATTTTCGGTTTCCCTAACTGGTTACACTGAAAAGAACTTTCAAGTTTTCCGGCCAGGTGAGCTTTTCCATGAAGGTAGGAAAGTAACTGCCCATTCAGATTCCGTGGTTTAGTCGCTGTCTCTAAGCCGCGCTGGCCGCATTAAAAGTAAAGCATTAAAAGTAAAGTCCGACTTGGCCTTGTGTTCGTGGGTTAAATAAATCGCCTGCGCAGCCGGTGTAATATTGTAAATTAAGTGCATTCCCGTTAACAACAAGTGCTCCAGTGGCAGAAATATTCATTTCAAATGCAAATAATGCACAAAATACGCATACCGATGCAGTTAAAAAGTTAAAGCTTGGTTAAAGCGACGATCATTCATTTATTGCTGCTCCCGCTTCGTCTGCTTCTTCTTCTGCTTGCGCGACGTGTTTCGCTTACCTGTCAAATCGCGCGTGTGTTGGTGTGCGCGCTCGAATATCGCTCCCTCTCGCTCGTTCCCCCGCCGTTGGCGCATGCAAAAAGGCAGCAGCAGCAGCAACAACAACAACAACGGCAACTTCGCGTGAGAGCTTTTAAGTCGAAGTTCTTGGCGTTGCCGTCGGCAGAGGCAGCGACAGCGACTGCGACTGAAGCAGCGAGAAACTCATACAGGTTTGTTGGCATTTTTTTTATATGTATATCGTAGCTTTTTGTGAATTTTGTTTACCTCTTTGATTGGAATGGGAATTCTTTCTGGTTGGCCTGCAAATATTGTTTCATATGTTTTTTCACAATAGTATTATTATTTTTTTATGGAATTTTCGGGGCCTGACATTATTTGGGATTGGTACTGTTTTTTGATATCAGGTGATAAAAATTAAAAATAATCGATTAAAATCGAATTAATCATTTTAAAATAGTTTTCTTAGTAATAGTACACCTGGCCCTCGCTTAACACGGGGGTTACGTTCCTAGAAAACCTCGTGTTAAGCGAAATCGTGTTAAGCGAAACATGGATTCAGTACAAAATAAGGGGTTACGTTCTAAAAATTCAAAATTGGCAACAAAAAATATTTTTTATTGTTCAAATTTGGTATGTTTTTATTAAAGTTTCATACATTTGTTTAAAATTAACCAAAAGTTATTATGTATATGCCTTTAATAAAAGCATACCATTCATATTTTCAAACTTAAAAGTTGGTATTTAATTAAAAAAGTTGGTTCTTATAATTAATTAATACGTTAAACTTTATAGAAACTAAAAAATGTTAAAAAGTAAGGAGATCATATGTTTTATTCATATCATAATTCATAATTTGAATTCATAGTTCATAATTTTAATTCATATTTCATAATTTTAAATTATAATTCATAATTTTAATTTATAATTCATAATTTTAATTCATAATTTCAATTCATAATTTTAATTCATAGTTGATAACTAAAAATTCATAATTCATAATATGAAATGCATTTGGTGGC